>JBAMBQ010004981.1:0-68618 GCA_037044495.1 Stegana nigrithorax
TAGCCGTCATATTGTTGACTACAAAGGCACAACAATTTCCGCTATATTGGATCTGCTATTTACTGCCACTGCTTGTCTGTGGCAGCCGTTACTTTCAGTATTACACGACTGTTAGCATTATAAAGCAACGTTTTGACACGCTTATTGCCAATTTCGAAGTTGCACATTTAGCGGGACCAGTCGCTGTCAAACCCATTGCCTTTGCTATTACAAATAAAAAACAACAACCACAACGCATGCGCAACGCATCCAATGTTTCATTGCAGCGAATAATCATCATACGCGATCTTTATAATCGTCTCTGGGAGTTGACTGCCATATTTAATCTCATTTTCGGTGTGTCCATACTCATTAATGTGACCAATAACTTCATATCGAATACGTCGAACTGCTATTGGGTCTTTCTAAATATAAAGGACTTTAAGCCGACAACCGATCATGTTTTGCAAATTGCCAGCAATGTCGCATGGTCCATCCCGCATTTATTCAATTTACTCATGTTAGCTGTTATCTGTGACAACGCAACGACGTCGGTAAGTGGAGATTGCATAATTGCTAAAATAATAACAATATTGAAAGTCAACATATCCCAAACTTTAAGACCATGCGTATGGCACACAGTTTACACCGCATCAAAATCGACATTGAAAACGAAACCCACAACTCTCTGGTAGGTAATTCGCGGTAAAATATACATCTGATATAGTTTTTTTATTTGCAGATCGAACAATTCTCACTACAGTTGCTACACCAGAAATTAGCTTTTACAGCCAGCGGCTTTTTCAATGTTGATTGTAGTCTGCTCTACACGGTAAACAATAGTTATTCAGACGCTCATACTTTAATACTAAAAACTATGAATTTTTTACAGATTGTAGGAGCAACAACTACATATCTGATTATTATGATACAATTTCATATGAGTGAAGTTAACTTAAACGCAAATTAAAATATGTTACGTTATTATTCATCTTTTAAATCGAATCAGAAAATTATCGTTATCGAAAAGACCAATTTATATTATAAGTATTAATGGAAACCATTTTGAATAGGCAACATGAATAAACTTAAATGGAACATTTTAACAGTTAATACCATTTTATAATATTTTATTACTTTGATATTAATTTTTTTTAAATGTAGTTTCTAAAAATTAATTGTCAAACGACTGTTAGCAAATCGCCGTGAGTTGCTTTCAAAGACCGATTGTAGTTGACAACCACTAAGTACCCTCTTCCCGCACCGACAAATCAACGACACGTGGTATATTAGCAAATACCGCTGCAACCAAGTGTTCATTATGCTGAGAACTGCGTTACGTACAACATAAAGATCCGGAGCCAGGGTAAATTAGAAAAAAAACGTGGTTTTTATTGAAATTTATTTGTTTTCCAATTAGTGCAGACGGCGAATGCTAATCGAATTTCTAGTTAAAGCATCAATGTTATTTCTAATTACAGGCAAACAACTGCACTTTCTTCAAGCTAAAATTGCTCAACTGCGCACATATGAGAGCAAATTTAAATGATATCGCATAGATATATGTATATATATGTGTATGTTTTTATATCTACATACATAAGGCGGACGAATTCAAGAAACCAATAAGAAAAAACTCATTGAGACTGTGCTTGTTCGGGCCACGCAGTACAGCAGCGGTTGTTTATTATTATTATAATTAAATTATAGCGAAGAGCGACGCTTGCGTCAATCCGCACCAAACCCTTAGTGTGCCAAACGAAAACAAGCTGTTAGCTGTTCGATTTGTTTGTTTATTTTTTCACAAATTTACCAAACAGTATCAGCTGAAACATGTCAACTTCCACAACAAAAACAACAACACATGGAAAGACGAATGGCTTTGCTATAGATGACCCGTTAGCTAAGGACACGACAGATGTCAAGAATGTGGACGAAAGTTTGCAGGACGGGCTATCGTGTGCACAGCTCTTCTCGAATAGCGAGGGATTGACCTATAAGTAAGTAGCAATATCGTGCGTTAACTTGTTGTGGCATACCAACTCACAACATATATCTCTTGTACGTACCTTTCACCGCACTATCTAACCATTGCAACGCATTGCATTGTCTCGCCTCGCCGTGTTGTCTGTGTGCCAATAGCGATTTTCTTATTTTACCTGGTTATATAGACTTTGGCGCTGAGGAGGTTGATCTTAGCTCGCCATTGACAAAGAATATCACGTTACGCGCACCCCTAGTTTCGTCGCCTATGGACACGGTCACTGAATCAGAAATGGCCATCGCAATGGCGGTAAGTAGAGCATTTGTCATCATTCATCATTGCCTTTCATGCAATATGATACGGTTGCTGGGCATCCAGCTCAGCTCCGTTGCCAATTGTGGTTGTAATTTAATTCTTATGCGCCTCTATACATGCAATCGTTTCCCTTGTATGGACCCTCCCGTAGCTTTGTGGTGGCATTGGCATAATACACCACAATTGCACGTCGGAGTATCAAGCGATGGAGGTGCACAAGGTTAAAAAGTACAAACATGGCTTCATGCGCGATCCATCGGTCATGTCACCGGAGAACACCGTGGGCGATGTGCTTGAGGCACGTCGCAAAAACGGTTTCACCGGCTATCCAATCACAGAGAACGGCAAGCTAGGCGGTCGCCTGCTTGGCATGGTAACATCGCGCGACATTGACTTTCGCGAGAATCAGCCCGAAATCAAACTGGGCACGATTATGACCACAGACTTGGTGACGGCCCCTAATGGTATTACACTGACCACCGCGAATGCCATCTTGGAGAAAAGTAAAAAAGGCAAGTTGCCTATTATTAACGAGATGGGTGAATTAGTTGCTATGATTGCACGCACGGATCTTAAAAAGGCGCGTTCATACCCTAACGCTTCAAAGGATAGCAACAAGCAGCTACTGGTTGGTGCCGCCATTGGTACACGTCCAGAAGACAAACAACGCTTACAATTGCTCGTAGCTAATGGCGTCGATGTTATCATACTTGACTCTTCGCAAGGTAATTCCATTTATCAGATCGAAATGATCAAATTCATAAAGCAGACCTATCCCGAACTGCAAGTTATTGGCGGCAATGGTGAGTAATCGACATCTGACGATCGCATGTCAAGCTAATCATTACGAATTATTTTCCATGTAGTTGTTACTCGTGCACAGGCCAAAAATCTTATCGATGCCGGTGTTGATGGCTTGCGCGTCGGCATGGGCTCTGGTTCGATTTGTATTACACAAGAAGTGATGGCATGCGGCTGCCCCCAAGCTACTGCAGTCTATCAAGTGTCCACTTATGCCAAACAATTTGGCGTGCCTGTCATCGCCGATGGGGGCATTCAGTCGATTGGTCACATCGTAAAAGCACTTGCATTAGGCGCTAGCGCTGTCATGATGGGATCTCTGCTTGCAGGCACCTCGGAGGCGCCAGGCGAGTATTTCTTCTCAGATGGCGTACGTCTGAAAAAATATCGCGGCATGGGCTCTCTAGAGGCAATGGAACGACATGACGCCAAGGGAGCAGCCATGTCGCGCTACTACCATAACGAAATGGATAAAATGAAGGTGGCTCAAGGTGTCAGCGGTAGTATCGTTGATAAGGGCTCCGTACTACGGTATTTGCCATACTTGGAATGTGGCCTACAGCACAGCTGTCAAGATATAGGCGCCAACTCAGTCGACCAGTTAAAGTAAGCAAAATGCAAATGCCTAAAATTTTTATATTGCTACAACTTGTTTATTTAACCTTTTTCTCGTTTCTCCCCCCCATATTTGCCATATTTTTGCTTGTGAAGACAAATGATCTACAACGGACAGTTACGTTTCATGAAACGTACGCATTCCGCACAGCTCGAGGGCAACGTGCATGGACTATTCTCCTATGAGAAACGTCTTTTCTAACATACATTGAATCCTGGCAGCAGCAACAGTTGCACCAGTTCAGGCTTACGTTGCAATGCTGCCAACAAGACACCAGCAGCAGAAACAGTACGCATGCAACCGAGTCAAAGTTACATGAATACATTTAAATCGAAATAGGCGCAGCAGCGACCAGTTAACCCCATAAACACAATGTAGCATACTTAAACGATAGCCACTCAACGTTAATACTAATTTGGCTCATGCCTGGCAACTGGGTAATCCAAGAAGTCTAATTAAATCTTTTAATAAAAATGTTACCTAAAAAATGATTCTGTAGTAGGCATCGGGTTTTAGCATAAAAGGTGTCCATATGAATATACATGTTAAGAGCAGCAAGCACACGCATCTATTGTAAACTTGCAAACTTCAAAGCACACATCTACTAACTACCAATATAAAGTAAAAAATATTTACTTAAATACATTTGATGTATACCTAGTAGGTTTAATTATCTAAAGCATTAGTATATATATACAATGTATTTACTTATTATATGTAACAGTGAATTAAATTTCACTTGTTTACTAAATTTAAAGAAAAAAAAAAACAAAACATTTAAATAAATTTAAAAATTATACCTTAGTTAAAATAAAATTATTTTACATACATACATACATATATATTGGCTAAATTTTTTTATAAACACTTTCGTGATTTATTTGCACTCTGGCGGAATGTAAACGTGGACAAAAGCAGTAGTACATGTTGCCGCAAAGATGTGCGCTGAAAATGAGGTTATAAACTTATTTAACGCCATTGACAAACGTTATCGCCGCTGTCAAAATGCCCAGACCAGTTTGAACAGTTTCACACAATGCAACTGCCGATCGAGAGAAGCAAACAGCAAGCGGTTGCGAATAGTTATCAGTATTATTGTTATCAACAACACCACAGTTACAAAGTTATAAACATGCAATCAACTTTCATTTCAATGTTTATATGATACACTATGCTAAATATGTAGTTAAAGTTAAATGTTATAAACTTTGATATGGGAAAAAGTCTGACTTTGTAACCGCTTGTCGTCTTCTGTGTTTTCTAGCAGTTTTATTAAATAATATCGAATTATTATTGCGGAAATCAATGAACTAGTATTAGGAAAGTTTTAACATGTCAAAATGGTACCACTGCCAAATTTGGATATCTTGACAATAAAAAAAAAATGTGACGCGTCATGCGAATTTTTATTTTTGTCTACATTGCTCCCATCACTTCCGCATAGCTGGCTGTTGTGACGATTGAACCACATAAATCTACCATTGCTGTCAATAGATTTCTTTAAGATACTATGAGCAAGCTAACAAATCGATACCACAAGGTTTCACAACGTGCATCGCTTAGTGAATCGTCGGAGAGTAATAATTATGCGTTCTCACCGCCACAATTGCCATTTAAATGTGTCTGTCGATGCATGAATTGTGGCAAATTGTGCTCGCAGCTGCACTCGACCCTAATGCAGGACAAAGATTCGAAAATAGTGCGTTTCATTTGTAATGTTAAGGCACTTCCGCCAAAATGTATTCCTTGCTAGCAACTATTGTCCTGACTCATTTTTTGCTTTATCGGTCGCACACGGTTCCAGTAGAATGTAGGGAAAGAACATCATCTCATGAAATAAAAAATATGATTTGGATACACTCAACTAAATAAATATTTATTGCATTTTTGTTATTCTTAATATACTCAATATTATTATAATTATTATTTTTACTTTTGAATTTATGTTTTCTGTAAATAATATATTAAAGCGACAGTTGTAGTAAAAATTAACATTTTCATTATTTTTGTTTTACAAAATAGATTAAGGCCACACTTAAAAAACATATGCACTTAAAAGTTGTAGTACAAGTATGTTGTATGCATATGTATGTATATAATAGTTGCATGTGCGTATACATGATACCTGTCGCATGTTATATAAATATTTAAACTTTAGACCTATAACAATGCACTGTACCGCTTATATTATACTTTAGGATGCAACAACAACTTAGTGTTATTGAGTAGTTATTGTAAAATGGTAAAAAAGTAAGAATTACTTTCAATCATAATAAAAGAGAACTATAAAATAGATATACATGTAATAAATGTATAAAATATTTAAAATAAACAATAGTTTTAAATACAGCGATAGTATTAGTGAACAAGTACTTGCATACTAAATAACTGTTTATAATATGCATGTATATACAATAAATGAATGGATGAGCGTCGAATATTGTTGTATGATATGGTAAAGTGTTTAGTTGGTATGCATGTGCATGCATTGGTTAATTTGTCTGCTTGTTTGTTTGTATCAATGATAAGTTATACTAATGATATTTATTACGTTTCCTGTCGATCTCCTGCCACTAGATCACTGGCAACAGTTTTGGTTACGTTGGCTAGCACATCACCGACGTGCGTCTAAATCATCTGATGATGCTGTTGCTGTTGCTGTGCAAACGCATTCAAGTCTTGCTGTGTGACATACCCACTTATCGGTTGTGGTTGCAATTGTGACTGCAATCGTGTCGGCGTCGTGTATTCCGTTTGCTGTGCCATCTGGTGCTGCTGTTGTGCGCTATTAAATGGTGTTGCTGTATCGACAGCCTTTGCTTGACCCAACGACATTGCCAATTGTTCCATTGTAGTGTAGCCGGATGCTAATGCTGGCTTACTAGCAGGTGTCATTTCTATGGGTTTGATTGCTGTTGTTTGTATGGGATTGAATTCCGTTGTAAGTGTTGTTGTTTGTGTTGCTGCGGAGGCTGCCGTTGTAGCCTGCATTAGTTTCTGTAAATCGGCAGATTGAACATATCCGCTTGTAGAAAGTTTATCGGTGGCCGTGATACTTGGCGAACCCACAGGTGTCATTGCGAATGAATTCTTCTGTAGCATGGATGGTTCTGTTGTGACATGCGACTGAGTTGGTATAGTTGCCTGTACACTCTGTACAGTAATATAACCACTAATAGGCATTCCTGCTGTTGCTGATGTTGTTGATGGGACAATAGGAAGCACAGGTGAATTGGGCGTTGCTTCTGGCGTTGCAGCATGCCATAAATTGAGCATATTGGAAGGTTTAATGTAACCGCTACTACCAACACCAGCCTTAGTGCAATTGCTAGCTGTTGTTGGCGCACCATTAAGAAAATCACTTGCATTCTTGTACTCCGATGACATGCCACCAGCAGCAATACCACATGGTTTCGTCCCAGTCAAATTGTTACTATTATCGATTAATGCGTCCACAGTCGAACCGGAATGCATGCGCATATAAGGCGATGTAGCAGCTACAGTAGAATTCAGACCATCATCGAGTTCAGCCATTATGGGCTCGTCAATATACGGTGATGTTTCACAACGAGCATCGGGTAGTGTGCCGCCAGAGAGCAATAATTTTGCGCTCTCATTTCCACAGTTGCCATCTAATTGTGTCTGTCTGTCCGCAGGACGCATAAATTGTGGCATATTGTGCGCGTTATCGCACTCGTCCTTAACGCAAGACCAATCTATTCGCGGACTAGGCCCAAAGTTACCCGCATTGGCACTATCAGCGCTGATTATGCCACTCATGCTATTGATGCCTCCACTAAGTATTACACAATCGTTAATGCCATCAACTCTCGCCTTAGTATAATACGACTCCAGTCCAGAAGGCAATTTTATACCTATATGCGACATATCTCTGATTTTCTTACAGAGAATATGAACGGCAAACCCAGACGCAATCAATACTGCGATGATTGGCATAAAAGTAGTCGCATAATTCGTAGTATTTATCATACATTGTAACGGGCGCGTTGACCATTTACTTTTGTGATGGAAATACATTTGCTCATTTGTGTAGTTTTTCAGCTGATTAAAGTCTTTCTCGCTAATTGATGCGTAAGGTAAACATTGCAGCTGATGATCATTGACATGGCTTTTGGATGCATGCTCCTGAAACTCTTGCTGTTCCAGGCTGTAATCAAACCCATTTTGCATTGATTGTAAAATTTCCGGAGTCATAGGTTCAACATTTACAGCTCGCACCTTATAATATATATAGGAATTGCCGGGCATACATTTCGGCGATACCAAATGACAAGTACGATTATGTTTGGACATAATGTAACTGACATATTCGCGATATACGTTGTCGTTACTGTCATGTTCCGTAATCCAGATCTCATAGTATTCCAAACGACCAGCCGGTATAGATGGCATTGACCATTCCAAGACTGAGTTACCGTTTTTATGAAGAACTTCACCCAAGGCGGGTGATGAAGGTTCTAAAACAATTGGATTGAATAAGTAATAAATATAAAGAGACTTCCGTCCAAGTGTTCTACTTACCACCAACGTTTGTCGTGAATTTAATCGGATTGCTGGCTGGCGATTCGTACAAAGTGCGTGCTTTCACTGACACTGTGTACGTGGTAAACGCTGACCGGTTCTGCAATAAGTAGACTATTGGAGTATCCAATGAATCAGAAGACTCTAAATCACGGTCGGGCCACTCAAAGTTTTCACTCCCTTTATTGTCGCTAACGGTGATTATGTACCTTTTCAATATGCCATTAGTAACGTTTGGCTTCAGCCAGGTGATGATTGCACTTGTACTTGTTTGATTTGTGCAACTTAGCAGACGCGGACTTGACGGTGCAGCTTGACCTGTACGTTCCTTTAGATCATCGCTGTAAGTACTCTCCTTAGTTTTGGAATACATGAGCATTTTGACATTGTACCAAGTGTATGGCTTTAAATCATAAATTGTATAAGACCTTAGAAATTTGTCAATATTTGTTGTGTTGCAATCAATGACGTTGTCATTGTTATCGAGTTCACAATAGGTCAGATTATAAGCTGTGAGTATGGCATCACAGACACGACCCGTATCCCACTTTACCGTCATCGATGAATTTGTGATACTGTCTACAGTTGGGCTCATGCGCGCTAAATCACTTGTTATGTCCTCTATGCAGTTCGGGTAGTGCATACCTGTATTATAATTCTTAAAGTTAGCAGAGACTGCCATGCCCATGATTTCCGATTGTTTTGCCTTTAGCACCATTTTAAAGCTGCGTTGTGCACTTGAGACGGTTTGGAAATGTATAGGGCCAGAGCATTCAGAATTTTTCACAATCGTCGTGTTACACCAATAGACCGTGTAATTTAGTACCTCGGAAGCGCGTCTTGGTGGCTCCCATGTTAGCATAAAAGTGTTATTACTTGGGTGATACACATTACGTATGTTATTTGGCATACGCGCACGGAACTCAATGTCGTCGATAGGCATTATTTCCAGACGACTTGCTTCAATAGATTCATTCACACGATTGCGACTACGTATAAAGATCTCGTGGCGTACATTCTTCTTAAAATTCTTAATCAAAGCTGAACTCCCTTCAACTGCGATGTTTGTTGGATCCCTTCATAGAAACGCAAAGTAAAAAAGAGAAAAAACAAAGCTAGTTATTACATATATGTACATATGTATATAGACTTGTGCCTCTGCTTTGAATTTCGATTAGTTCTCAGAACAGAAAACGTCAACCAGCAACAGTTAAACCTAGCAAACTGTGGCACACTCAATTAGCGAAACGCGCTCGCAAGAATAGGTGCATAATCATTTTACATTACCTTAGACTGTAGTGAATAGATATACTTACATGAGGGTATTATTCTTGCGATATTCACTAATGACATAGCCAAAATCCTTGCCATTGTGCTCATACTCAAATAAATCCTCCCAATACACTCGCAGTTCCGTATCAGAAGAGTACACATAGAAGCTACCGTTGGTGATACGTGGTGGACGAGGTGGACGAGCTTCTTCAGTTTCCAGACCAGTATTATTTACGTAAGTTTCACTCCATACTGAATTGCTTGCGTTGACTCGCACGCGCAACTCCAACTCATACACGTAACCAGCATAAGGTAAATCATCCAAACACAATTTGATATTTGAGCCGATGGAATTGTTGCGCCACTGTTCACGCTGTATTGGAGGAAAATGCTTCGGCTTTACCTGGACATGCCACAACAGTCCCGTCTTCATGTATAAGGAACGCCTAAACATCTGCCACTGAACGCATATTGAATCGTTTGTTTTATTTAATATTTTTAAATCTTCACCGGGTTTCGACGGCACCTCACGGTGATAGTGGTTTAAATCAAAAGTTTGGTTCACATTGCCCAGCGCATTACTAATATCTATCTGAAATTTGTAATCCTGCTGGAACGGACGGTATTTTTCGTTTGTTATGTTGCACGCCATAGATGATACAGTGGCGTATTTGCATTCAATGTCGTACCTGTAGTTGTAATTTTCCAATGTCCTGTAGCTAACATTATAGTTGGTATGAACGGTATTGTTAGGTACGGAAAAATTGCATGTCATATATTGATAATCATAACCAATGCAAAAAAAGTCCTGCACTTTTTGTGGCGTTGTACCCACATACACGGTTGTTTCCATAATAGCGTGGGAGCCGCACATGCAACGATAAATGCTGCTTTGTTCTACAGCATTTTGTACCATATAGATAATAGTAGTCTCGTTCTCAATGATAACGTTTTTCAGCCGATCACTGTTGCCGCTATTGACCTGCAGAAAGTACATGTCTGTGATATTGCACTTTTCTTTCGGATTTATCTTAAAGAATGTCTCATTTTTCGTGCAACTGATGTTGAAATCAGAGCCAATAATGCGTTCAACGGTGGCCGGTTCAACCCAGCCAGGTCCACGATCTCGGTTGCATACCACCTGACGGCAATTCATAGAAATCAAGACAAGAACCACGGCGCATTCCAATCCGGAGACGAAGACTTGAGTAATGCGCATTTTATTTCTAATATTTTATTATTTTTAACGCTCAACTTTATAAGTATGTATTGCATAAAATATGCTTTCTCCTTTTTATTTTTCTTAAATTTTATAATTATTCTTTTCTACGAATTTGTTTTTAATTTTTTCTGTAGTCTTTTGTGTTTTAGCAGCTGCCAAACTTGCACTTTCTGCGTAAGTACTTTTTTATACCACAATTTGAATTCCTGGAACAGTTGTTTTTTTCTTGTTTTTTTCTTTTCTACGAATTGACGCGACGACTTTATCGCATTTTTAGATTCTGTCGAAATCCGCGCTATTGGTTACGGTTACTGTATTTGTTTCTCACATTGCGTTATTTGCAAATCACATTTTTAGAAAAAAATATTATTTTACAAAAATATTAAAAAGTATTTGGCTACGCAGTGAATTTCTAATATTAAAAACTCTTTCTACGACAATATTAACAACGCAACAGCCGCAGCAGCTCGCTCGCTTCGAGATATCGCGGCTATGAATGTTTCAAATCGCATATCGTCGTCCTCATCACCGTAAGCGAAGAGCATAAAAATCCATTGAATGACGTTGTCAGCAGAGAGAAATACTATGAGAGAGTGAGAAAGAACGGTTTCGTGCTCTGCAAACTCTGTTCCAGTGAAACAGTGATGAACAACGTAAAATCTCGTTTCTAATTTAACAAGTAGAACAAAAAAAGCTTAAGGCTCGTCCACCTAATTCTGATTACTAGACTGTATGCTTGGTTGCTCTTCTGCTGTAGACTTTTATGGCACTCTGGAGGTGGAGTTATTGGTAGCTCATTCACTTGTACAGCCATCCGGCGACGGGACACTGACAGATGAGGTGATAACCCTAACTAACCTTCAACCCCCACCACCCCGCTAGACAACACTAGACGATCGGCAACTACAACCGAACAAAGCAACAAACTCTCATACGTATACGTTTATCGATAGCGATGAGCGTGACACATTCGTTATAGTTATTTGTAATCACATTCGAATTTAATTCAAAATATGTATTATGTACTAATTTTAATTAAAATATTTAAATGCGTTAACTTACACTTCGCATAAATTTAAATAGAACCTTTTTCAACCCGTCAAGTTGTAGTATATAGCATTTGCTGTTAGTTGTGTGTACCTCTTATATTTTTTTTGTCGAGTATGCGTGAAAATAAGCGATTCACGCACACCACTGATTTAAATTTTCTTAGAAAAACTGTACAGAAAAAACAATGACATTGTCATTGCACCCAGTTGGAATTTGAATTCAGGGCTAGTTTTTTTACATCAAATTAATATTATCGGTAGGAAATTGTTTATTAAAAAAACTACTGCAAAAAAAGTTTACATTTGTAAGCGTGTTAGTTATTAACGATATATAATAAATATTAATGTGTACATAAATACACTGCCTGCCTATTATCAAGTTTAGTGTTTAACAGTTAAACTATGCCTGGTTTTGATAAAAGTCAACATTTTTCAGTTTTAGTTTTTTTTCCAAAAACCGGTATTGAATTTAAGACAAAATTAAAAATTCAATCTGACATAAATTTTTGTATCAAAGTATTTTGCGCCTGTACTTTTCAACAAAAGCTTTTGCCTATAAAAATTGGCAATTTGTCACATGACACTATCGTTGTGCATTCGAGTTTATATTGCCTAGTATTGCCAGGTTTCAATCATTTGCATATGAGAAAGCTCCGAATAAGTAAATTTAATTTATTTCTCTTAAAAAAAATGTTAACTTGGTACTACAATTTGTAAGCACCATTGTGATGTTGGATTCGCACAAATTGTTAAATGCTTTCATTTTTAAATTTGCATTTTCTTTATTAAGTTGGCAACATTGTTAACTATACAATGTAAATGAAGAAATAGTGAATACAGTCAGTATGGCACAATGCAGATAATCAAATTTTGCCTTAGGTGATTCGAAGGCATTAATTTAAATTTGACATTTGCGTGTAATTTGATTTGTCTTTTCATTTTGGTGTCCCTGCCATGCATTCCAGAACAGACCAAATTGGTCTTTTAGTGTAAATGCAAAGGGTTGTCACCACTTTCACATGGTTTCTGTGTGTGTAAAGTGACGAATTAGTTTTCATTAATAGAAGACTTGGTTTGAAAGAAAACACGTACATTAATATATATATGTCTGCTGTTTGCTTTTGCTACTGAAGATAAGAAGCTTTAAGAATTATTTAAGAAAAAAATCGTAATATTTAAACGAAATAATGGCCGAAGGTGGTAGCAAGCACATTAATGTCGTCGTTAAGACTCTTAAGGATAAAAAAACAATCGAAGTGGATGAAGATTCTGGAATAAAAGACGTAAGTATAAGACTACAATTATTGAAAAGAAGTGCAAGTAAACGAGCAAGTTAATTGTTGCGAGTTAAGAACAAGTACACCACATCTTGTGTGACTATTAGATATTTTTTATGTGTGTGGTGAAATTGAAATCAAAGTGAAAATGTATTTCCTGCATTAAGAAACACCACCCAACTAGCGACGAGGTACTGACACATCAGCTCGCAACAATTTTCCGGCCGTGCTCATTAACATTAATTGAACGTATGCCATATGCTCGCGGGTCAAAAGACGCTGTTTAAGTTGTTTGCTTTGTGAGTTTAATATTATTTTCATTTCTTTTGAATTTACGTATATATGCTTGGTTTTTCTTGTTGCAAATATTGCTTGTATTTTTTTTTTACATCCGTCTTGAATCCGTACTTTTATTTACAGTTCAAAGGTTTGGTTGCCGAGCAGTTTAAGGCTGAGCCAGAGCAATTGGTGCTCATTTTCGCCGGTAAAATTATGAAAGACACCGACACACTGAAAACACATAATATTAAGGACGGCATGACTGTGCATTTAGTCATTAAGGCGCCAACTCGAAACAATGACACGCCAAATCGACCACCCGCTGACGTGCGCCAAACGCCTTTCGGCTTAAACCAGTTTGGTGGCCTTGCCGGCATGGCGGCAATGACAGCTGGCTCTAGTTCGTTTACTGATTTGCAGGCACGTATGCAAAGTGAATTGCTTAACAACGACGACATGCTGCGATCGCTAATGGACAATCCACTGGTGCAGCAAATGATGAACAATCCGGAGACTATGCGTCAGTTGATAACATCGAATCCACAGATGCAGGATTTAATGCAACGCAATCCGGAAATCTCGCATATGCTAAACAATCCGGATTTGCTGCGTCAGACTATGGAATTAGCTCGCAATCCGTCAATGTTGCAAGAACTAATGCGCTCGCATGATCGTGCCATGTCCAATTTGGAATCAGTGCCTGGCGGCTATAGTGCGCTCCAACGCATCTATCGCGATATACAAGAGCCGATGCTTAATGCCGCAAATGAGTCGTTTGGCCGCAATCCCTTCGCAGGACTAGTTGACAATGCGGGTGGTCTAGCTGGAGCTAATCCACAGCAGGGCACCGAGAATCGTGAACCTTTGCCAAACCCATGGGGTGGTGGCGGTGGCGGTCAAAACTCTGCCAATTCTGGTGATACTGGCAATCGTAGTGGCGGAGATTTACCACCAAACAATGTACTCAATACGCCAGCAATGCGGAGCCTTTTGCAGCAGATGGCTGATAATCCGTCGCTAATGCAAAATCTACTTAATGCGCCCTATACACGTTCAATGATGGAATCAATGGCACAGGATCCCGATATGACGGCACGTTTGCTCAGCACTAGTCCATTGCTAGCTAATAATCCACAACTGCAGGATCAAGTGCGTCAAATGATGCCACAATTTATGTCACAAATGCAAAATCCCGATGTCATGAATATGTTGACCAATCCGGAAGCCATTAATGCCATACTGCAGATACAACAGGGCATGGAGCAGTTACGCAGCGCAGCTCCGGGTCTTGTCGGTTCGCTAGGCATTCCTCCGCCACCACCAGGCCAACATACAACCGATGCCAGTGGTGATAACAACAGCAGTTCTGCGCCCAGCACCGGAAATAGCCAGTCAACTCCGGCTGGCAATAGTACAACGGCACAGCCGCAACTTGCGCCTGGCGGTGGCCCAAATGCGCAACTCTTTACCGATTTCATGACTCGCATGCTTAACGGCATGGCCAACCAGAGCGACAACACACAACCGCCAGAGGTGCGCTACCAATCGCAGCTGGAACAGCTGGCTGCAATGGGTTTTGCCAATCGGGAAGCCAATTTGCAAGGTATTCAAATAGACATCCAGCACAAAATATTCACTCTAATAATTGCAAACTCTCTTTGCAGCTTTAATTGCAACATTTGGTGACATTAATGCGGCTGTTGAACGTCTCTTAGCTTTGAATCAATTGTCTTTAAGTTAACATACTTAAACTACTTAAGTGAACGGTCGTCAAGAAAAAAAAAATAATGGTGTGGCAAGGCAGGCAGACTTCTTTATACATATAAACTAAATATATACAACACATATATATTTACACAAACCACGTAAAGAAATATTAAAACAAAAAAAAAAAAAAAAAACCAAAAAAAAAAAAACAAAAAACAAAAACATGCAACATGGTGGCTAATGCTATGTGGCAATCTTGACCTACTTTGTAATTTAGAATTTTAGTAAGCGCTAGAATAAGCGGGCAACCAAATATCCTAACAAAAACACCAATCATAACGTCTAGTTGTTCTAGATCAAATCAAAATCTACTAAAAAAAAGAAGAAGCAAAACGTGTGTAACGTTTAATGTTTTAGTGTACTCTGCCCCAAACTACGCTTGAAATGATTTTTAATTTTGAGTTATAAGTTTGTTTACGTGCGCAGCAAAAAAAAATTGTAAAAGCCAATACACATAATGACGCAGACGACAAAAAAATTAACAAAAGAGATAAGGTGATGGAGAAGACGAGTAGCATGAGCAGGAGGCGCAGGCATAGATTCGGATCAAGCGTATTTTGTATTTGGCATCAAAAGTTTAAGTAATTACACAAGATCAAAATTCATTACGGGTTCTTTTTTTCATAAATTGAATAAATGTATAAGCAGTTTTGTAGTCAATACTTTTTTCTTTTTCTTTATTTGTTGTTGTTCATAAAGTTGTAAGCGTTGGCTTTGTTGACAGGCTCGCTATAACCAGCAAGGTGCTTATTTAAATATTTTATGTTGCAGATATTCTTAAAAACAAAACAAATAAAAAAAAATGTAAGTAAACAAAATAAAAACAACAAAGCATAAAATTTAATAGAAACTCATAGCAAACATATAGACATTCCTGTTTAGCCGTTAGGCAAAGATAATTGTAAAAAAAGATTAGGTTTTGTAGAAGTTTAAAATTTCACTGCGCATGTGTACAAATTTTTAATTTTTGTGTAACATTAACACTGTGCACTTTTCGGTTGTTATTATATAATTAAAAATTTTTTTTTAATTAGGCTGCTTTTTTTTGTATTGTTTACCGTTTGTGTACTTGCTTTCGCAATGCAACACGAAATAAACTAAAGAAAAACAAACAATTGACTTTAAACAAGTAACGGCATATATATGTAATATAGTATTACCAAATACTTCAAATGTTTTATTTAATTAATGAAATCTGATCATTAATACTATTAAAGGGTGTTCTATTAAAGTTTGTGTGCGACTTCTTATTTCTCACTCATTGTATTCATGCTCGTGTGGAACTGTCCGGGAGCCAGCAGCCAGAATATTTAAATTGCTTACAGATGTCTTTTGATTTCGTATTGGGTGCTTATTTGGTTTTTAGGTATCAAGCCCTTATAGAAATACGAAAAAAATTGGGAAAAACTCAAATTACACAAAAGTATGTACGATGTTGATAGAAATGATGATGATTGATTGTATCAGTTTGATCAGGTCGAAAGATGCCCCTGCGAGGCATGTGACTTCAAATATATTTTCAAATGCTTAACAAAAACTGATGAACTTGTCTCTCGCTTTGCTGCAAACGTAACAGACCGGAAAAAACTTGTTATTAGCCGATATCGGATAAAACGTCTGGAAATAGTCAATATTTTAGTTGCTAAAATTAGGTAATAAAAATAAATGCAGTAAAGGAAATTGTCACATTGTTGTTGTTTTTAGGGGTGGAGGTGTTGTTAACCAGTGATTGCTTGCTATTGATTTTATTAAATTATTGAAAGTTATGAACAACGGGGTAAAGTGCTTAACGTAGTACTTTGTTGCTGTTTTTATCAACTTTTCATTTGCTTAATAATATTATAAATAAATAATATAATTGAACCAAAGACTGGAACATATTAATGAAATATAGTAATAAGACTTTCGTAATATTTAACAACTATCTTTCCATTTTTTATTTTTTCTTTATTTTAATTGTGTAGCTGCGATTCAGCGAGCCTCAATAATTTTGAACAAATTTTCCTTTTAATATCCTAATTTTGTTTTATCTTTACAAATATGCATATGCTTGTCTCTAATTAAATATTGGTTTTTATGGTATAACAAGTAACAGTATTTTGCCAAAAAAAAAAAAAAATAAACGGTTAACAAATTGCATTACAGTCGTCATTATGAATATTTTACATGCTCAATTCTTTTTAAATTAAAAAAAAAATAGTTAAAAAAAGAACCAAAAAAAAACTTCAGCAAAATTACTATTTATAACATATTATTATTATATATGAATGCTATTTCACAGTAAATTTTGATTGGTTTGAACAGTTAATAGATTTTTTTGTATAGAATCTTATTTAACATATATTATCAGTTGAAAAGGAAATAGCGCAGTATTCTTGCATATAAACGCTTCATCAGCGGCCAGAAGTGATCAATTAAGAACTGGAAAATATGTCGCAGTGGTGGGCATAAAATACAAAGGTAATTCGTAATTGTGTCGAGCACACGCAAAAGTAATGGTCAGTTATTCTCTTGAAATTGCAGATAAATGTCATCATCGTCGCAATCAATATTACCGGTTTCAGCTGTAATGCAATTTTCATTTGTCATTACATCTTCCTTCGCTGTATAGACCCACGGCATTGGATGACCGAATTTGTGACAATGCGCAAGATTTTTATACTTGTACAAATAATGGTTATCGACATACGCTTCACATACGTAACACCACACAGACAAATCACTAAAACTAAGCGCCAATGCGTGCTGAGTGTTCAGGTGATGATGTAGCATATGCTCCTTTATATAGCGACCACAATAGACAGCAAAGCAACATAAACAAATCCAGTTCTCTGCCGTTGACGTGCATTCAATGCATGCGGCGGACGTATTGATTACTGTGAAAAACAAGCATTATTAATATTTTCATTTACTCTATTAGAACTCAAATTGAACGAAAGCAATTGGTAAGCAAGCAATTTAGCAGAGTCTATGTAAACACATACGTAAATAAATAAAAAAAAATTGTTTTTAAGCACGACAAAATAAAGCAAAGAAATAAATGAATAACCAATGTAATATTAACGCCGTCATTTTATGTATTTCTATTTACCACATTCGATATTCTTCTAATGCGCAAATGTGTTTGCAACAAGCAAAGCTGAGTGACATAAACTTTCATATCAAATTGCATGTGCCTGTGAGCAAAAAATCCAAGATGTTGCTTGGTCTCGGCTGAACCCATATTTAATAAACATACACACATCCATACTTAACTATAAAATACCTTAATATAATTGAAAGAAAAAGTGAGCCAATAATACCACAAATGAAAAAGCGCATCCAGAGATTTGTATGTACATGCATACATATGTATGTAATGCAAAAAGCAATGTAAAATCAAACATAAAAACACATACTAGAAAGAAAGAAAATATAATAAAAGTTGAGGATGCTTACATTGTGGCGCCTCTGCTGGTCGCAATTGGCATAAATGCGGACAACTTGTTAATGGTACGATGGCAAACATTTCTTTATTTACCAAAGCCTGCACATTAACAATGATAGGGTGCCCGATTCGTAAACAGACAACAGCGAACGATGATCGATCGATGTATATATGTAACGTGTAAAAGCAACAAGTGAATTTTGTTGATTTTTTTTTTTTTTAAATTTTACAACACAAGCAGTTATGTGTAAATGTCAAAGAAAAAGCAAGCGAATAAAAGAGAGAGAGAAATAAGAAAATTTCGATTAGGGTTTTCTTTCTCTTTTTCGTCTGGTCAATTAATTGGCCAAAATGATCAGGCTCAGCTCACCTCACTATTCTCGGCTAGAAACTCGGACAGCGTTTTTACCTTGACTTTTGGTTTGCTGCCGCTTGGCTCCTGGCCGCAATTCGCATCCGCGTTTACACTTGAACCACCGGCGACGCCTTGTGCGTCATCCTTTGAAATACTTAAATGCTGCAAGGTAACAGCAAGAAAATCCTCATTGTTGTTCTCTGCATTAGCGCATTTGGGTAGCTTCTTGTTAAACGTTAAACAGCGCCAGTAGCGTTCCTGCGTTGACAAACATTGTTGCATTGTCTCGATGCAGCTAAGATATGCCGCACTCGGCGGCCGTTGAGGCTGCAGGTTCAACTGCACCGTCGGTATGGGATCACCCAGTAATGCCTTCGTACACATGGTCATTGCGTACGAGATTGAGTTTATGTTGTAACCACCCTCTAGACAGACAACGATACGTCCACCGGCCAGAGCCGACAGCCAATGCGTAAAAAGGCCATAGGCCTCAGGTGAAACTTTACAACCACCGAGTGGATCACCAATGGCAGCGTCGAAGCCAGCTGAAACCAGCACGAGCTCCGGATCGAATTCGTAGGCTATGGGCATAATGATTTGTTGGAAAACCATTGCATATTCCAAATCGCCCATACCCTTCTAAAAAGGGGGAAAAAAAAATGTGAATCGTTGTTCCTTTTCTTCATTTTTATGCTCAGCTGTACCTTATTCCAAGGAATGTTAACATTATAGCCTATACCGGCGCCCTTGCCCACCGCATCGTAGTTACCATCTGGTCCCTTTGGAAAGAAAACCCCGTTCTCATAGCGATGCACGCTTATGTAGAGCACATTTGGATTCGACTCGAAGATATGCTGTGTGCCATTGCCATGGTGCACATCCCAGTCAACGATGAGCACACGTCGCAAACCATGATCCCTAATGGCATATTGCGCCGCAATCGCGACATTGTTAAATATGCAAAAGCCGTGGGGCACATCCGATTCTGCATGATGCCCTGGAGGTCGTACAATGCATACGCCGCTGGTGCTTTCGCCTCTCAGCACCTTGTCAACCACCTGTAGCACTGAACCTGCTGCTGTAATCGCACATTCGAAGGTTTTCGGATGAAAATACACTGAATTATACTTAGCGCCCAACTCCTGTAGATTGCGTTCCTTTTCACTCAACCGACGAACAAAATTCAAGTGGGCACGCGTATGCGCCAAACAAATCTCATCTGTAGTAGCCTGGCGCGGCTCTATGCGATGCATGCGCTCCAGCAGTTTGTACTCTTGATGCAATTGATAAATGCGTTTAATGCGCTTAGGCTGCTCTGGATGACCTATATCGAAGAGATTATGATGCTCCAGCATCAGATCGTCGTAGGCGTAGCAAACACGCACCATCGGCACCGACAGTTGTGTCTTTGCCTTAAGCACGGCTAGACGTTGAGCTTTACTTGCCGTCACCTCGATTGGTATATTTGGCGCGGTTCCACGTGTTGGAAAACGTTCAGGTAATGGTGAGCCTCCAATAAAGTTACGCTTCACTTTGTGTAGACCTGACTGTGGATTTACATTGTTTACATCCTCCATTGTAAACGTTTGTTGCACTTGCAGACATTTCCAGTACGGACGATGTGCATAAATGCAGTTCAATATTGTCTCTTGTATCTCAATGCTGGCCAATTCTAATTTCTCTACAAGTGGCGGACATGGATCAGCGAGCAGTGCGCGTAATGTTAATGCAGCACCCTCGGCGAGCGAATCAAGGCAGTAGCCACCTTCAAGTATCACAGCAATACGTGATTCAGCTAAACGCAGCAAAGGATTTATGAGATGCGCATAAAACGCCGGCGTCACCTCCATTTCGCCTTCGGGACAGCCCAAAGCAGCATCATAGCCCGCAGATATAATTATTAAATCCGGTTGAAACTCTAGCGCAACTGGTACAAGCAATTGTTGGAATATCGCCAGATAATCACCGTTGCCCATGCCCGTCTTATTTAGAGGCACATTAAAGTTGTAGCCACGGCCGGCGCCACTGCCAATCGCATCAAAATCAGATTCCTTAAGATTCGGCCAATATGTGCCATGTTCAAACCGATGTATCGAGAAGTAGACAACCCTAGACAAAAAATAAATAAAATAACAATCACACAATAATACACAAGAACAGCAATCGCGTATCTCTCGCGATAAGCACATTTTTTTTTATGGCGTATTATGCGATAACCCGTTTGTTGTGTATTTAACCTCAGTCTAACCTTGGATCATCGTAGAAGAACCGTTGTGTACCCTGACCATGGTGTACGTCCCAGTCAATGATCATCACCTTGGGCACTTTGAGCGAATCTAGGGCATGTCGCGTCGCAATTGCCACATTATTAAAGAAACAATAACCGTTGAACTCGGATTTCATGGCATGATGCCCGGGGGGTCGTATAATCGCCATGCCATTCTGCACTTTGCCGCGCCAGATCTGCTCGATTAAGTCAATTGTGGAACCGGTTGCAAGCAGCGACAATGTAAATGTGGACTAAATACAATTACAAAAAAAAAATCACTGATTACTCTACACTAAATGGCTACTGTTGTCATACTTACCGGATGTATGTAAATTGAATCGAACCTTGAACTCAGCTCCTCCAATTGTTCATCGTCTTGTATGCCGGACGTGCGCTCAAGCAGCTCATAGTGTTCTGCGCTATGCAACAATAGGATCTCTTGTTTGGTAGCCGCGCGTGAGGGAATCAGCTGACAACGCTCCGTTAGCTTTAATTCGCGGCAACTATATATATGCAGAATATGACTTGTATTAAATAGGATGGTAAGCTTATATAAGCTAAAGCAATTGTTACCGTGCCAATACGCGCGTAAAGCGTTCCGGACACTCTGGATGTTCATCGTCCCACAAGCAACAGTGCTGCGACATTGTCTCATCGTATATAAGGCCGGTAGCTTTGCGCACCAGCGTCTTAGCGTTGACGGCCTGTGTGGGTAGTTTAGAGTATTGTGATGATTGACTTGCTATTATAATAATACGCAGATTTTACATTCTGAAAGATATCCGCAAGGCCATCTTGTCCACTGCTGTTTGCGCCGTTGCCCGTGGCGTTATTTTGTTGTTGTTGCATTTTTAAAATGCGCGCGCGACGTTTCGCCTCAAGAAGTGTTACGTTTGGCTTTCGCTGTGCGACTGGATTTGTACCGTGCGCATTGTTGGCCATTGCCCCCGATAATGTTGAGCCCGATGCAGACAGTAATGACGATAATGACGTTGACGACGACGACGCCGCTGCTGCAGCAGCTGTTGTTAGAGACGTTGCTGTAGTTGTGATTGTTGAATTTGATTTCACCATTGCTCGTGTTTGTATCTTTGCCCTTTGTGCGCCGCGTCTTGTAACAATTGGTGAACTCTGCGTATTAATTCACCAAACAATAATAAATAAAAGGCTAAATCCCAGTGCTTACAAGTTTTGAGCTTGCCGCGCTAATTTGACTAAAATGTAACTGCAATGTTACAAAAAATTTAAAACCGCAAGAATGTACGTCTGAGTCAACACTCGCTAAGCTAAATTTCAACTAAATTTATTTAAAAACTGAATATCAGCGCTGAGTCTGGTGTATCGAGTTAATCGTTAAACGGCGCTTTGTGTGGGTGCACCAGCTTTTTATGGCAAGCTGCTTAATGAGAGCAGGCTAGTTGAGTCAGCAAAAGGCACTCATGCCGCCTATACCGTGCACAATCCATTGTGTGTGGTTGTTGAAAAAAATTGTTTAAGTGCGGTTAAGTCACATTTATTTTTTGACTTATTGCAATGCAAAATAGGTATATCTGAGCATAAGATTCTGTCTTCGTTAGGGAGGCGTATACATATTTTTCAGATAAAAGCTAAAAGAACGATGTTTGCAACTACTTGTTGATTCGAAATCTTTAAAATTCTTAAAAAGTTCCTAAATGTAAAAATAATAATAATAAAAATTTCTTTGTATGGCGGATTTGTCCTTGGTTGAACAGTTAATCGTTTCATTAAGAGTTAGGCGCCATTTCCCCATGGCATTACAGCTATGAGCGAGCCTATATGTGATATATACGACCCTTTTTCGGAGGCCACAATTTGTTTGAGCAATTTTTATTTAAGCACTTACCATTGTTGTTATTATTAATATTTCGTATTGCGTTTTCTAGTTTTGTGTGCTACTCCGCACACTCGTCTAACTGTCTGTCTGTTTGTTTGGTGGGCGTATGTTGTTGCTGGTTCTAGTCTTTTTCCTTCTTTCTGTTGTCGATTTCTGTTTTGTAGAGCAGCGGCACAACTTCGTGTGTGTGCGCACAAGTAAGTATGTAGATATTTGCGCGCGCGAGTATGTGTGTGAGTTTTTTCTTGCGTGATAAACACGGACTCGCTCCTCCAAAAAAGATCAAAGCAACTTTATTTGTCGATTCAATTGGTTTTCATAGCAAGCATTTCTTAGAAGTTCCAGTTAACACGACTATTTCTCTTTGTTTCGATTTATTTTTATTAAATATGTTTTCCAATTAATTTATTGCGGTTTCGCTTCAGTTGTCGCTCATCTAATGCATTTGTTTTAGTTCAAGTTAGTTTCCTATGTATTAACAACAATTTAATGCCCAAATCTTTATTATAAACTTGAATAAATTTTGTATTTCATTTAAGAAATCGGCTGTTTGTCAAATAATCGACGCAAATTAATTTTGATTGTTTTTGCTAGACAAACACGAATGCGACAAAAAAACCATACACACACATATCGCATATGTGCATATAGTAACGCAAAAAACAGCTGTTGTTCACGATATGTAAGTTTACTGTGAATTGTAGACGGCAGAAATTCTGCTTCTTAAGTAATTAGAAATCACTGTGTTTTTGTTAAAAAATATTTCAAATGTTTTTGAAAGTACTAGTATAAAAACAAACAAAATCTAGAATAAACAAATCTTTGTAACATTTTACAAACTTCCACAATGTGACGTACCTTCCAAAGTTAGGTACTATATATACAAATAAAAGCAATGTAAATATTTATCAGTTACAATCAAATGTATTATATCTGTAACAAAAATCAAAACTTCTTTTATCTATCTCATCATTTTTAGGAAATTCCGTGAAATAACAGTTATGATACTTTACAATACGGTTCCTGCTTTACTATAACCTAGCGTGCTTTACTATAACCTAGCCCTGACGTTACAAAAGTACGATCTGGCAGCGCTGACATTATTTAGAACTTATTCCATTCACAGTAGACATTTCATCCGTCCGTCTAATTTCACCAGGGCTTTCACGAGTTCCTGTGCAAGAAACTAAAGGTAGAGAGTGGTCCGATTTCGAGAGAGAAAAAAGCCCAAATGGAGCCTCCTTCTATTTATTACACCAAGGTCAGATCGGTTTGCTCTCGCGAAATGACGTAGTTAAGAAATGTATTGGGCAATTATAAAATCCAACAGAAATTTATTTAAAGCAAAAACCAATGCTAAACATGTCATATCCACCATCAGGAACCTTTTTTAACTATTTTGAACTAATAATAACCAATAATTTTTGCAAAACTTCAATTTGATTTTTTAACAGATGTTGGTTTTGTAGTGACTTCATGTTGGAATTCTATGATGCTCTCCATAGAGTGTGATGCAACGCAAATTTCAGTGTTGAAACTAACAGTACAACGAATAAATATCTCGTTGTTGAGTTTTGCAGCACTTTCAAAATTATATTGCCATACTTTGCTTTCAATATAAACACGTGCACGTTGTAAACAACAACAAATTGATGTAAATACGAAACCTTTTAGATTTTGGTATATTGAAAAATGGGTAAAAAGTTATACAATGCCAAAGCGCGTCAAAATCCTCAAACCATTGTTGATAATTCATCACTGCAAAGTGTAAGCAGCTACATATACATTTCCATCTAAGGTCTTTTACTGATTCGCTAGTGTTTCTGCAGATTCAAATAGAATTAGATGATAGCATTGCCGGTGCTGGTTACGATGAAGCCAATGCACTTGTCTTGCCTTCACAAAAACGTGAAACCAAGATTAAAGTCAAAAATCAACAAAATGTGAAAATATTATCGAAGAAACAACGTAAGACATTGCAAGCCATTGTCGACAAAAAGAAAAAAAAGGAAGGCGTAAGTAGCAATGAGTGTCTTAAAGTACGAAATAGAATTAGGTAAAATGAATACTTACAGCGTGCTGAACTGCTTGAGAAATTGGCGGCAGTGCAGATTCCCGAAGCAGAACTTCAACAGTACACATCCATTAGTCAAGTGCAGACAGTGGGTCTAAAAAAACTGCCAACACTCGATGTTTATCTCGCCAGGAAGCAGGAGAAGCAAGCACAGTTGGCGACGCAAGAAAGTGCATCAACCGGGCGTGTTAGTTCAATACGCGGCGCTGCTAAACGGAAACTGCTGAGCGAAGAAACGACTGAAATCGAAGCGAAACGCCGTGATCCTAACTATGTGGGAGTGGACGAAGATGATGACGATTCGGACGATGATTTTGATGATGATGATGATAGCGATGATAACAATGAGGACGTTGTTGGTGCTAATAAGTATAAAAATGAAAATAATGTAAATACAAAGGAGTGCAGTCAGACCGTACAGTTACCCTGCACAAGTAAACAGGCACAGAGCGAGACGCTACCAACGTTGTTGCCAAAGGAAACGCCAAAATCCACAGCCAATGCGCCAACACACGTTACTATCTATGTACCTGTACACCGTACTTCGGAAGTGCAGGCCGCACGCCTTAAACTACCCATACTCGCTGAGGAGCAACAGGTTATGGAGACTATCAACGAGAATCAAATCACGATTATTGCAGGCGAAACTGGTTCTGGAAAGACCACCCAACTGCCACAATTTCTATACGAGGCTGGCTATGCGCAAAACAAAATGATTGGCATTACGGAGCCCCGTCGAGTCGCCGCAATTGCGATGTCCAGGCGTGTTGCCCATGAAATGAACTTAACCGAAGCTGAAGTCTCCTATCTGATACGTTTCGAGGGCAACGTTACGCCAGCGACTCGCATCAAATTCATGACCGATGGTGTACTGCTGAAGGAAATCGAAACCGATTTCCTATTGTCGAAGTACTCCGTCATTATATTGGATGAAGCACATGAGCGTAGTGCCTACACGGATATACTCGTTGGACTGTTGTCCCGAATCGTCCCGTTGCGTAACAAGCGCGGCAATCCACTAAAACTTATAATCATGTCAGCCACTTTGCGTGTTTCAGACTTTACGGACAATTCACGTCTATTTCGGAATCCGCCGCCGCTTCTAAAGGTCGAATCTCGACAGTATCCCGTCACTATACACTTTCAAAAACATACACCCACGGACTATGTTGCCGAGGCGTATAGCAAGACAGTGAAGATACACTCGCGCCTTCCGGAGGGTGGCATTTTAATATTTGTTACCGGGCAACAGGAGGTTAATCAGTTGGTGCGCAAGTTACGACATACCTTTCCTTACGACAAACAAAGCGAAAAGCATGACACTGCTAAAGCGATCGTAAAGGAAACAGCAGATGCACAGCAAAATGATAAAAAAGATAACACTGATGCTGATGACGCCGACGATATGGAGTTTGACTTGAAGCGTACAATACGACGCGTGCGTAAATCAAAGAAGAAATTTCTAGCACAAATGGCATTGCCCAAGATAAATCTGGATGACTTTAAGCTACCGGGCGATGATACAGAAGCGGATATACACGAAAGCGTGAATAGCACCGTTCATTCTGATTTGGATGCTGAAGATGCCGAAGGCACACTTGATATAGACGACGTCGATGCAGACGTAAATGACGATGACATGCTGGTCGCCGCGAATATACCGACAACAAAGCAACCACTTTGGGTGTTGCCACTTTACTCGCTACTGTCGACGGAGAGTCAGAATCGTATCTTTCAGACGCCACCAAAGGGTTGCCGTATGTGCGTGGTAAGCACAAATGTTGCGGAAACTTCGTTGACTATACCAAATATTAAGTACGTTGTGGACAGTGGCCGTCAGAAGACACGTCTTTACGATAAGATAACCGGCGTGAGCGCATTTGTGGTTACGTACACGTCAAAAGCATCGGCAGATCAGCGGGCGGGTCGCGCAGGTCGTGTTAGTGCCGGCCACTGCTATCGTTTATATTCTAGCGCCGTATATAACGATCAGTTCGAGGACTTTAGCATGCCCGATATACAAAAGAAACCCGTCGATGATCTAATGTTACAAATGCGTTGCATGGGCATCGATCGCGTTGTAAACTTTCCCTTTCCATCGCCACCGGATTCAGTGCAGTTACAGTCTGCAGAGCATCGGTTAACTATACTTGGCGCTTTGGAAAAATGCAAGCCAACAGCAAATGGCAAAGATTTACCGCCAAAAGTAACCAAATTGGGACATGTGGCTTCACGTTTCCCAGTAGCACCACGTTTCGGTAAAATGTTGGCGCTTTCGCATCAGCAAGATTTGTTGCCGTACACAATTTGTCTGGTGGCAGCGCTTTCAGTGCAAGAAGTGCTCATGGAAGTGGGTGTCGATCAAAATCCAGACCAGGCGTCCACGGCAAACAAATGGCAATTGAAGCGACGAAGCTGGGCGGCTACAGGCAACTATCAACTACTCGGTGATCCGATGGTGTTGTTGCGTGCCGTTGGTGCTGCCGAATATGCTGGCTCGCTAGGTAAACTTAAGAATTTCTGTACCGACAATGGACTACGAATTAAAGCCATGACAGAGATTCGCAAATTGCGCAACCAACTGACAAATGATATTAATTTAAACATCAGCGATGTGAACATTTGCGTGGATCCCGCGATGGCCCCGCCTACAGATGCACAAGCACGCTTCTTGCGCCAAATTTTGCTCGCCGGCATGGGTGATCGTGTGGCGCATAAAGTGGACTTGGCTGACATTAGTGATAAGGAGGAGAAACGTCGCCTTAAATATGCTTATAATTGTTTGGACATGGTTGAACCAGTCTTTCTGCATGAATCGTCAGTGCTTAAGCACAAGACGCCCGAATGGGTAATCTATCAGGAAGCCTATGAACTGCAGAATGGTGATGCCACAAAGATGTTCATACGCGGCATTACGTCCATTGAACCCGAGTGGTTGTTGCTGTATGTCCCGTTATTGTGTAACATACTTAAAGTGTGCGAGGATCCAGCGCCTCGCTATAACCAAGCGGAGGGAAAAATCTATGCCTATGTGGACGCTACATTTGGCAAGGCTGCTTGGCAATTACCGCTCGCCGAAATGCTAATGCCCATAAGCGATCAGGCATGCAGGTACGGAAGCCGCATGTTTGCATTTTTTGTTACTATTGACATTTTTTTCTATAGTTATTTCGGCATGTTTATATTGGATGGTCTCGTGTGTCCTAAGCTGGCCGAGTACAAGCCAAAACTAAAATCAACACCTGCATCACTTACCAAGAGCTGGTCGAATCTAAATGAGAACGTCCAGCGCTTCAAGCGAGCGCTTATAGGTCAACAAATTCATACGCGTGCCGCGTTGCAGGCGCAATGGACCCAGGATTCTAACTGTAATCGCAATGCAATTTGTTGCTACTCGTTTTTTTTACTAAAGATTTGTTTTTTTTTTATTTGTAGTTTTACTGTCGGAATATCAGAATTTACTCTATGATGTGTCAATCAGCGAATTAACAGCTTTCTGGCCACCAGCATGCGCCGATTGATGTGTGTTTGCAAATGATATATATGTAGTATCTAAGGCGTGTGATCTAAATAAAAAATTTGTTTCATATTTAAGCAATAATCGTGGCGAGTGTAACAAAATAAACATGTACATATGTACACAACTACGGTGGAAAAATAGCACTTTGAGTAAAATGGGTTTTTATATGGCAATTCCCACAAACTGAATAATAAACTGTAAGAAAACAATCACGAAACGATTTCGTAGGTATTGTAGTACTTGGTTAGACTTCACTTAGCTTTAATAACAGCAAGAGGCTTCTACGCATACTTACTAGTAAGTTGGTTATCGCTTCGGCGGTTATACATATATGCCAATCCCGTGCGAATAGTTTTAGAGAATCTCTTGATGTTATCTGATGAATATGACATTTTTGTTTCCAGTAAGTGCCGAATGTGTTCAAGAAGATTCATTAGAAAGTATTTTTAATTGCTTACAGTCGTAGAAGCCATTTTGTAGTCGAAGTTTCATTTAAAATGCAACATATCTTCCAAATGTTTAAAAAAAAGTCAATAAAGAAAAGAAAAAATTTATCAACTTCCGTCTTAATTGATGATTGTCCTTTGGACAACGGGAAGATGTGAATCGATTGTAAAAATTAGTGGCGTTTCGCCCAATAATAATGAGAAAAGGCAAAATTCGGTATACTTGTCTGCGCGATGGTTAACTGCGAAATATATATGTTCCCATTTTACCTTCCTTATTGATTTATGATTTTCTGTTCATATGCATTTAATATTCAATATATATGGGGTGATTCTTTTTAATACTGCAATATTGGTTAAGTCATAAACATTTGAATAAAATTTTCATTTTTTTATTTATTTAATCATTTTAAACAATATCAATTATTTGTTTTTTTTTTTGGATAAATAGGTATTTTACGTTCAAAAAATATTTTAATAATAATTCAAACAATTATTTACTTGGCGATGACCAATGCACAAAGCATTGACCAAACTGGTAAATAAAACAACACTATAAAATTATACAATAATAGTTTGCATCGTTTACATTTTTCGGTTATTTTTTGCTTCCTCGTTTATGTGTTAACATTTGAATATGCCAGTTTAAAGGATTTACTTAATGAAAGTTTTATTTTTTAGTTATTTGGCAGCTGTGTTCAAAACAAAAACAAACAAATTATACAAACTTATTTATAAACTTTTATGTCTGTATGCGTTTTGTTGTTGGAATGAAGTTGCAGAGAATTAATTCATTGTTTAAAATTCGTTTGTCTTTTGTTACTTTGTTTTTCTTGTGTTTGTTTATGATCAGTCTCTGTCCTTTTTTTTAATGCACTTTGCCGCAAGCAAAACTACACAAGCAAGCTTCAATCCAACGCAAATTACTTGCAAACAAATTCTGTTGCTGTTCTGATGTGTTTTGATTTTTGTATGTTTATTGCATTGAACTTAAGTATTTATACGAACGTAACAACTGACTTGGCATTATTTTTATATAATTTTATTTGTGTTACGTAATTATGTCTTTTGCTAGTGTACAATTTTATTTAATTATTATCTTTCAATACAATTGATTTCGCTAGTATTCTTTGTTTTTTTTTTTTTTACTTTTGTCTTTAATATTTGCATAAATATATGTTTGAATTTTTTTTTTTTTTAATTAAAATATTTAACATTGCATTGAAACTCTATAAATTTATGTAGTCGTTAATATACAAATTGTTTATGTTAATTTAAATTTGAATAAAAATTTGAAATATGTAGCTAAAGTTTCGTTTAAAGTTTAAAATTTTTGTTTAAATTTTAATTTGCTGAGAAGTACATTTTTTTTCATTTCGTCGTTCTGTTGTTGCTTCGATTTTACTTATATTATGCTTATAATTTGTTTGCTTTGTCTGCATTTTGATTAAACTATTTGTATTATTATTTTTTATTTAATGCTTGTTTTTTATTTGTTTATGTTTATAATTTATACAGTACAGTATATAGAAAAAATCAGTCTAATTATTTAAGGCAACGTGAGAGCATTTTATCTTTTCTTGTTTTACTTTAACTTTAACATTTATGCATTTAAAAATCTTTTAACTTGCTTAATTTAATAATTACAAAATGTTACTTTCTTACAATGTATTTGTATTTTAATTTAATTATAATAGTTTTGGTATGTTTGTTTTTGTTTAAATATGTAGGCATATATTATTTATTTAAACTATAAATTCATTTGTTGATTTATTTTTTTCTGCAATTTATTCATTGTATTTTACAAGCACAAATTATTAAATTAATTTAATAATACATTAATTTGTTAAAAAAAATAACAACAATTCATTGTTTACATTTTTGTGTCGCTGTGTAATATTTCATACATATTTAAATTTTCTATAATGCCTGTATATGCGTTTGTATATTTAATACATATGTATGTATATATTTTATATTTTGAAGTATACTTCTCAATTTATTTTTGTTTTAATACTAACAATCGTCTATACATATTTATATATATACATAGATATATATTTATATATATACATGTGTGTATATAATTTCTGTGTACAAACATAGCTACACTCAATATTAACAAGTGAATTATAGGAGTTATCGTACAGCGCTTATTGTTTAAATAGTTGCTTAATTGTTTTTCGCTTCGCTGCCAAATTGTTGTGCCTTTGCGAACGATTTCTATATACGCACATATATATATATATTCGCATATTGCTTGATACAATATAAATATATATATATATATATATATAAATATATATTAGGATAAATTTTCTGGTTGATTTCTTTGCTAAACTTAACTAAATATTTTACAATAATATTTCTTTTAATTAATTGAGGGCTAACGCTGTTGTATTTGCTAAGGAAGTATTTATATTTGGGCAATTGGTTATAAATCCACATATATATAGTATACACGCATACGCCTTTAAGGTGTAGTAAAAAAAAATAGTGTACAAATAAAGTTATAATTAAAAATAATAATAGTAATTATATTACAGCATTTATGACATTATATTAGGGTTCTGTAATTTTTAAAGGAATTTCAAATGGAATTATCGCGTGCGTTTTATTGCTAATTGTTAATAATAATAATAATAAACGGCTTTTCTTGCTTTTGTTGTTTGTTTACATTTTAAATATTTTATGTCAACGCATTTGTGGGTTATTGCTTTTTGTTTTGCGTTTTCCATTTATCTTTTTTTTACATTTATTGCAGCCAAGACCGCAAAAAAAGGATAAAAAAAACTATATAATATTTAAATGACCACACAGTGTGAACACACAGCACAGTTTGGTTTGGTTATTGGAGGGGGGCAAGCTGTGGGGTATTAACGTTTCGCTCCGTTTTTACGTTTAGATTTTTTTTTTTTTGCTTTTGAAACAAATTTAAACTATTTAATTTATTTTTTGTATTTTTACATAACAACCGCATTAAACTAATTATATATGTATGCATGTACTTTTTTCTTTGTGGTTTATATTAATTATATATATGCATGTTACAACTGAAACTTTTGCTGCTTTAAAAAAAAAAAAGAAATGCGCTTTGTTATTTCAACAAAATTGTGTCTCGTTTTTTGCTCTCTCATTTTAACAATGCTAAAAATAATAATTATTTTAATTATGAAAGTAAACAAAAAGTAAAAATTACAAATTATTTAACAGTTTTTTCCTGTTTTGTTTTTGTTCAAAGGCGCATCCACACACTTAAACCCTATACAGCTCATCATCATCATATGCGCAGCACAACAAAGTCGGAAATGGACGTGCACGCCCATATAAGGCGTTGCAGCGCATTTTTGTAATGACAAAAATAAACAGTTTTAATACATACGTTATTTTTTAAATTCTCAAATGGCATAAGCATTAGCATTAGAATTAGCTAAACTTCACTAGCATCATTTTCTAGTGTTTGAGGCTTGTTCGTTGTTGTTCGTTCTTGTGGCTCTGTCAGTGTCAGTTCTGGCGACATGCGCGCCGTAATTGTTGGCTCATCTGTTATTGTCGGCTTACAAAGAATGGGTGTTGTTGTTGTTGTGCTATTGGTTGGCATACATGTTGTTGTGGCAGCTGCTGTTGTTGTCGTCGATTCCGTTGTTACTGTTTCAATTTCACGTATTTCATCTACGTTTTGCTGTTCCTGCATAAATGACGTTGTGCATGCCAGTGTTTCCAGCGTTGTTGTTGTTGTTGCTACATCAACTGACTTTGCTTGCTCATCGACAATTGGCAACTCTAGTGCTGCTGCGGCAACACTTACTTTATTCTCAGCCTGTTGTTGCTCCATTAATGATGTCGTTATAGAAACAGCCTCATTGGTTGGCGTTTTTGTCGTCGTTGTTGCGTTTATTGCTGCTTCAGCTGCTGTTGCTGTTCCTAATGTTTCTGCTGCTGTTGTAACTGTCATCTTTGGCATTTCGCTGTCATAGTCAAAACCTTCAAATTCATCTGTGCTTAACTGCTCAGAAGCTGTGTTTACATTCTTTTTCTTTTTGCTATCGGCAATCAATTTCCACATATTTAATAGCGTATTAAAGCTTTTAATGTCAACACCGGGTGGCGGTCGCGGTGGTGGCTCACCACCATTATTGTCTACATCATCGTCCGAGCTACTACTGCTGCTAACTGCTTGTATCTTTGGCTTGGCACTGCTGCTGCTCCCAATAACTATAGTGCCAACGCTAGCAGTACTTTTGCCGGTCTTGGGACATCCCGAAGATCCCCTTGCCAATACGCCTGAATGGGGCCGCCGCGTCGTTGGCGAATCTAAGCTGCTGCCTAGTATTGGCAGATTGAACTCTTCGAAATCACGCTGTATTGAACTGCGTCGCGAATTGGCCATCTCCTCGGAGCTGCCCATAATCTGATTATATTCGCGCAGACCCAGTTCTTCGACGGGCACATAGTGTTCGCCGATTTCGATTAGGTAAACAATGCGATTGACATGCGACCGAAAACGTGCATCAGTGTGATTGGGTATCCAATAGTGTACGACGTAGCCGACCATGCCAGCGCTAGGCTCCCAGTCCTTCCATGAGACGCGTCCTCCATTAGCGCGCATATGCTCAAAGGGCCAGACAACAGCATCGATGAGATCAAGGCAGTCGTATATCTACATAATAATAAAAGGTATATAAACAAACAAAAAAAAAAGTATTGGTTTATGCCAATCATTCTGCGTGCACTCACCTCTGTGTCATCAACAATGATCACCTTACGAAAGATTTCAATGCGTGGCTTGCGGGGCATTATTTCCACAATCCTGGCCCCTGCTGCTGCAGATTCGTTGGCCAATGCAGCTGCTGTCAGACAGATCGGTCCTTTCGTTTTCCGTGGGTAGTCACCCGGGGTAGTAATGATGTTGCCAATACCGAGGCTGCCCGACGACGAGGATGTCTTAGTGTGGCGTGGACTATTTCCTGTATAATTGATATTATCTATATCGGCTATATAGCTCTGTTCAGCAGTAATTGTGACATCTTTAATATCATTGGAAGCTAAAGCGCCAGCACCGCCATCATCAACACCGCAGCTGGTACTTGCATTGGGTAGCGTTGCTCGCCGTTCACGTTCAGCAGCGCTACGAACGGCACTAGCACCTATAGCAGATGCCGTTGCAACGGCTGCTTGACCACTTCTGCGTTGCCCACCGCTGCCTCTTATTGCGGAGACATCCCGCATAGCTACCGTATCGCTGCGTTGCTGCTGCAACTCCAGTTCTCGCTCCCGGTTTAGCAGTCCAGCAATTAGCGTCGTCGACGTCGGTTTTAATGGCATCACAGCTAGACCTCCACGCACTACAGTCAAACTGTCACTTACATGTGAGTTCACTGCCATACCGCCACCGATGCTACTGCCAGATGCTCCGCCACCAACACTCGTATTGCCTGCACGAAGGCCAAAGCAATTGTTAACCGTTAGCGTATTGTACAGAGGCACCGAAATAAAACCGGGCACCAATTCGCTGCCACAACCAGACTCACCACCAACGCTGCTGCCCGTAGTGGTTAGACCACCAGCTATAGTCGCTCCTCCAGTACCGGCAATGCCGATGGTGCCAGCCGCACTGCCTGTGCCGACACCAATTCCGCTGCCAAAATTGTTGTTGTTGCATACACCCAAGTTGGTGGCGTCCACCATAGCCGAACCGGAACTGCAGCCCTGACGACAACGTTCGCGCACACGATGCCACCAGTCCAGCACATTTGACTTTATCGATTCTAATGTGATAGCTCCGCCAATGACTTTGCTCAGCTGATCGTTGGTGTCCACATACGAAGTGGTCAATGGAGACACATAAATCGGATAACCGATAGGTTGATCACAACTGGAATTGATAATATTCCGTAGCGCCTGCTTAGCATTCTGTATGCTGCCACGCTCTGGATTACGATTCCTCAGATAGATTAGCTCTTGCTGCTGTCCTGCCCATAGCCCACGCACGCATTCGCGATTTAATTTAATGACGCGAAAGCTGAGAAAACGTTTCGTTAAGCGTATGATGCGATACTCATCTGAACCATCTTCCATGACATGACGCAGGGCCAATAAGTTTGGTGCGCCGCGTAGCACTGCACTACGCCACACAGGATCAGCCTCGTGCGAAATGACCAACTCCTTGGAACAGGTGTCAATGGCTTCGAACAGCGCACTCGGATCGAGAAACTCATCTGGATTGGATATGTGATCCTGCTGCAGTTTCAATGCCATTTTTACAGCCGGCGCCACCACCGAATGCAACAACTCCATATCAGCAAATACCCATTCGTCGCGTGGTGAGGTAATGCGAAAGTCACCCTTGAATAGTGCATGTAGACCATGCAAAAAGAACTCAACGCCCGTTAACGAGCTATGCGATGCCGTGGCCAATGAACGGCGTGCCAGCAATCCTAGCGCAAGGCACAAAGACACTAGCGGCGCGTCCTTGGCTACACTGTTCATATTGTTGCTGGTGCCCATCTTGAGACGCAATGTAGGCTGCTGATGCTGCTGCTTATCGCTTAACGTTGACGTTGCGTTGTTATTGTTAACATAATTAGCCGGTGTACTTGCAGCATGCAGTTCCGTGCGCGGTGAATCATCCAATGGCCGAAGTAATGTTGTCGACGTCGTCGTCGTTGTTGTTGCTGTTGTCTTGCCGCTTTGCACTGCCACAGCTGCTGCTGCTTGTGCCTTTACGCCCATCTTCATGCTCATTGCAGTCATAGCGGCGTTTTGTGTGAATACCGTGTTACTGTCCATGTACGTCATGTAGTGGCCCATGCCACTTAAGCCTGGCGCACTTTCCGATGTCTGACGCGAAATATTTGCAAATGAATGTGAGCTCGCCATATGCTCCGTTGAGCTGGTATTGTTCACCGTTGCACTGCCACTCATGGTGGCGCTCTTCTGCGGTCTCGTCGGACGCAATTGTTGCTGTGATTGGGATTTTGATTGTGGCGTTGTTGTACTTGCACTGTGCGTCGATAAATTAGGAGTGCTCTTGGAGTCATTGTAGGCACTCGCAGTAGTGGGTGCGTTAGCTTGTGCAGCATCTGACGCAATGATAACGCCGGATGTTGCCGCTGCGCTTGCTGAACCTGTATTACCGGACGTGTGCATTGCTGCTGCAGTTCCTGTTGCTGTTGTGGTTGTTGCCGTTGCCGTTGCAGTCTGTTCAACCGGATTTTGTGCATCTTTGCGTTTGTCAACACAAAAATTAATCCACTTTAAATAGACATAACAGAAACTGGCGCGCGTTATGCCCACAGCACGAAAATCAAAATCCTCATCAAGATTAAAGTTGAAAATCGGATCAAGATCAACAAACTGTCGGTTAAGAGTGGGCTGCAGTGAATCCTGTATCGGACCAGGCGATAACCATTGTTCCAATTTTGGATTTTTCACCACATAGTAAATGATGCTCTAAATGTATAAGTTTAAAATGAAAAATTTCAACAAAACAAATTCAAATTCAATTAAGCTGGCGCACCTTAATGTAGTAGGTTATCAAGACCTTGCGATATTCGAACACCTGCAGCGTCGCACTAGCTAAATTATCCGATATGGAATAGCCTTCAAGCACATATTGTGCGGCAACCACTTGCCAAGCAAGCCAACGTGTCGAGAACATTGCGTTGGCGCTTAACATGCGTGGCAAGTGGCCGGGATCACAGCAACAACAGCCGTCGTTATCCTCGACTCCCTCCGTGATTGCTTCTACCTCGCGCTGCTGGCAATACGTACCACGGAATTCCAGACCACGCATCTGAAATGTGCACAGCCCATTGCCCAGCTCGATTATGTGCACTAGGCAGTTAAGATAATCCGAGGCGAGCACTAAGCGTGAAAACGAGAAAATCATGTTACTTAAAAAAACCAACCAGTTTATGCCATATTGTTTGCTTACCGAAACAATCGCCTTGATTAACATTGCCCCAACGACCCATTAACAGATCACCGCAAAGTGAATGCTGCAAGGAACGCGTCAAATGCTCATAGAAAATGCTATTCAGATTATTATCATCTGCGCCCAAATCTCGTTCCAATTGCGAACTAAGTCGTGTATTCGAATGATCAATGCGTCGCGTATTATAATCGCGTTCCCAAAACTTAATCGGTCGCACATACGAGGTGAGAAAAATGGCGCTGCCGAGAAAGGGATTCAACGGTGTTGAGAAGATAGCGGAAATCGCAGCCTGTAGAAAGAGCATTGCCGAGTGTGGCACACTAAACGGTTGAGCGAAGGCATGAAATGCAGAGCCCCAAGTGATCTGCCAAGGCGCAATATAGGTGACAATGAATTGCATCTAAAATAGAAGCCAAATTATTGAGGAAACATTTTCAAATTTAAGTTATTAGTTAGTTAGTTCTAAGACAATACATCGAAAACACTAAAAGGCTCATCAGGTGACAAATAGATTTCTTTGAGTAAAGCTCTAATTTTAGAGGCTTTTTTTATATCCAGTAGATACCCCTTAAGTGCATTTTCCGCATAAATGCAAGCCATGCACATTTATATACATTTTTATATGTATAAAGAAAATTTAGCCAGTAAAATTAAAAAAAAAAAAAAAAAAAATATAAAAAAGTTAAAGAAAAAATAAAATTAATCAAAGATTATAACAATGACAAATTCCTCAAACAGAACTAATTAGAAAATAAAAAAATCCCGTGGTGGTACTGCTATATGCAAAGATCGTATAAATGCAAAAATTTCAAACATTTTCGACTTTGCACTTATGCGATATGCATTGTATTCTCAAGTTTTATAAATTTAGGTAAGTTAATTAGTGTCTAATATTTTGCATTAGAAAAAAGGGCAGTGTTCCTATTCCCACATATAAGGGAAAAACCATATTCATCATATCTCTGAAACTATTTGAAGCAGATTGATGAAATTTAGTGCATACGTAAAGGACACCAGGATAAATAAAATGCCCTGAAAAAATGGGAACTTTCATGCCCCTATATAAAAATATTTTGTTTTTTTACACATACAAGGCCTAACCAAATGTAGTGATAATCGACTAGTAGGCACTTTTGTCTTTTGCAATTGTTTTAGACTTACCTTAAGAAGGAAATCACAGCATTTACGAAATGCAAGCGAAACAAAAAAGTAATCAATGATGAAGGTTTCCGTAGCGACGGAAAAGTCGATCCGAAATAAAAGCACGGTGAATAAAACAATCAGGTACTGATTTGTTGGGTCGGAATATGAATTCCGTACAACTGCCAAAACAAAAACAAAAGAGAGTGAAATTAATGAAAAAAATAAATAGATGGCCATGCAGACGTTCGCATCAAGCTCTACTTACACTTTAAAGCACAAACGGCGACAATGAGAGTTCCCCATGGCACGCCAAACTTATGCGCAATGATTTGCGCATCAGCGGTTATTGCCGATATGGCCAACAGCGGAAAGAGTACATTCCGCTCGAGTAGGCACAAATAGATGTAAACCTTCTCGAACCACATAACTTTCGGTGCATTTGACACCTCAAATTGACCATACTCCTGCTGACGAAGTATGGGTCGTGCAAAGCACAGCCAAGGCATATGCTTGCGCATCTGTGGTATAACATAATGCAGCAGCATGCCCAGTGCGCCGGTAAAGGCGTAGAGCACAATATTGAGATCAGGTTGCAGCACCGTGAACACTGTGCTACAGTGCAGACCGAGTACGCTGACTGAGAGAAGCGTCATGACGACCAAATCGTTTTTCAGTCGCGTGTTCACAGTGTTCTGCAGTTTTCTTGGCAGTGGATCCGGTAATTCGCTTTCAGTGTTCTCCGTTGTTGCCGTCACATTCGCATTGCCAGTCGTACCGCCAACACCAATGCGGATGCAATTTGTGCCGCCGCCGCCGCCGCCACCACCAACACCACCAGCAGTTAAGGTGGAAATATCACCCGGATTTGTGGTTGAGGAATTCGAGGCTCTGTCATCGTCACCACTATCGGCTGCATCGTTTTGTCGCTGGAATTTTGCATCAAGTGTCCTCGTTGTGGGCAATGGTGTTACTTGCGTATCCACCTGGGTTGCGCTTAAGTTTTCATTCAATTTAGTCTGCACCTCATTGCGTCCGTTTGTTTCATTCGCTTGTTTGGTGCCGCTACTGCATCCGACACCAGGCTCTAAGTCATCAGTAATAATTGAATTGATGTTTGCAACGGCTTCATTGAGTGGATCATCTTCCGATGTCGCAGTCAGTTCGACGTTGCCCGCATTGGTGTTTGTCGCTACAACGCCTTCCACTTCGAGTGTACCACCGCCGGTAACAACTACCGATGCAAAGGAACTCGATGCCGTCATGGCCTTTTTACTACTTGATATCGTCTTGCCTAACGTTTGACTGCTTCCCAATGAGGAAGCTTTTGATTTGCTGTGCTTACGCTCTAATTGATTCTCCTCCAGCTTCTCTAAGGATGATAATTCGATGTGTTCGTTGCTCGAGCCATGCTTCTCAGTGGTTGTAGTCGTTGTTGTTGTATTCGTCGTTGCCGTCGAACGCTTTCGCCTCTGCTTTGGTATTTTTTGAGGCGTCGGTGTGGCACAATTGCCAGCAACGCTATTCGCCAATTTTTGGCTGGCATTTGTCGCCGCAGAAGCACTGCCCGCACTCACTTCCTCGTCATCATCGTCGCGGTACGTGCTGACAATGCAAGTTTTTATCAATCGCCAAATGTGACTAAAATCACTGGCAGAGCGTGACAAATGATACCCCAACGGTATCAGCATGGCGCAGAAGATAGAGAACAGTATATACTGTGTGCCACGACCATCGACGAGTGCGCCATAAAGTGGCCCATAGAGAATCATAACGGCAAGCGTTGAACGTATCACACAGAAAAAGGCACCTAACAAACTACTGGCGGCATTACCGCCAAAGACATGCATATCGATTTGTTCTAGCATGTACATAAGGAACGTGTTGATTTGTGGAAACAGCCCCAGCGAGAAGATCAGCGGAAAGCATAACATGACGATGTACATGAATTGTAGCAACTGCTCGGACACTTCCGCCGGCGAGTATTGTATGCCAAAGAATACAAGGTCGCGCGTCGGTTGTTCCTCGTAGTCAAGACACAATTGCTTCAGCAGCAGCAACAGGCCACTGCACAGCGCAAAGTAGATGGCACGCGAGTAGGCGACAGTCTTATTGAAACCATGTATGGGCGATGCGGCATCCGGCTGCACACTTTTAACCAGCGAGTATTGTGCACTGGCGATGACAGCACAGAACAGAAATGCAAACATGTCCTTATAGTAGCTGTGCTGAAGGATACATGCACCCATGTAAGCAACCAGTGCGCAGAGCACCAGCGAAAGCACGATGTGTACCCAATGCAGATCACGATCGAAGAGTGCCAGCAATTGCAGACGATCCATAGAGATCTTGAATTCGCGTTCATAGCCGCAACATTTGAAACGGTATTTGTAGAAACTTTTTGGCACAACGGGTTTCTCCGCCGAGAGTAGGCAGGCAGGTCGCCAGAAATCACAGTACGGTCCGAAATGATGGCCATCTACATTTAGTATGGCAACGCCGCCAGCATTGCTGCCGGTCACAGCTGCCGCATTGCTCGTTGTGGCAGTAGTCTGCAGGCTGGCATCCCCAACGCCGACTATGCCATGCCCCAGCGATGAATCCATGCCCGTAAAAATGCGACCCGCGTTGCGTTCATTGCGTATGACGTTTAGTAGACCTTGCAATGAGAGCGCCGTTGCCGGATTAGCCGTTGTGCTGCGTGAATTCAATGCCGCTGCCGACGATGACGTTGAAACGGAAGACATAAGCATGCCAAGCGGCGTATTGGCCGCCATTGGCATATGTTGAATCTGATGATTACTGACACCAGATGCATTCAACACTTGTGCGGTTGTTGCCGTCACACTGCCGGTGACATTGCCACCACTGGAAAAGTCAACGGCTGGTTCAGAGATTTGCTTTGAATCACGTCTTAGCTTCTCACGAAAGTAGCTGCGCTCCAAGTGTGACAGATGCTCAATCGATGTCGCCGAATAGGTGCTGTGCACCGCTTGTATTGCATCCTGATAGAATTGAAAATGCGCACTGGACATGTTCGGCGGCACATGATCGGGATATGCCGGTATCGGTGTGCCATCTGCAGCAATGCCAGCAATCGGTCGCCCGCGTTCATCCACCGCACCGCCGTGCATAAGCCAAAGGATTTTATGTATGTCTGCAGATAAATTCTCGGCGCTTACGCTTTGCTGTGATGAATTCGATGAGGATGAGGTCGTGCGTGTATAGTTTGCGCTCGAGAGAGATTTATTTGGATGCAGTTTTGTGCCAACGGCACCGGCGCCAAATTCAGGTAGCGTGTGTGTAGCTGTGCTCAGCACTACAGCACTACTGCTTGGATATATCTCGTGTTGGCGACTACTGGCGCTTCCCCCGCCACTGCCACCGAGATTTCTGTAGCATCTATGTACTGAGCAATTACTGGCGACATCTTCGTGCATTGCTTCGTGTACCTCATGGTAGCGTAACACCTTGGGTATGGCGCCAAGGTTTTTAGCCATTGACATTTTCGCTGTGCCCGGCTTTTCGCAAATGTTGGTGCCATCCTTTTGATCAGTATTTTTATTGTTGTTGTTATGTTGACTGTGCTGGCTAGTTTTAGCCAATGGCTCCATGCCAGCTAAGAGTTGATCCTTCGAACCAGCGCTCACCTGCTCACAATCACTCGACGGGCAACCCGAGTCTGCCTCACTCTTTAGTGCCTGATTCTGATTCATTACGGCTAAAGCAGGCATTTGATGCTGTACTTTATTTCCAGCGGAGCTGGTTCCAACACTACCACCGCTGTTACTGCCGGCGCCACGTTGTGCTGCGACAATCTCATCGCGCAGTGCTTTGTCGGCAGCGAGTTCACGCACCGTGTGTCGCATATGATTGCGGCCACTGAGGAGCGGTGAGCGTGAACCATTATTATCTGTCTCCTCGTCATCATCGTCAACGCTTAGGTTTAGTTCCGCATGCGTCGGCATCGAATTATTACCCATAGGTATGTCAGTTTTCTCGTGCTCTCGTGTATCTCCGACTGCTTTTAGCACATCGTCCAATTGGTTTTGCGTTTCCTGTAGTTCACTTAATATGTTTACCAGATTATCGTCAAAACCCTTGAAATCATCATCATCATCATCATAGGCATCTGCCAAAATGCCGCCAACATCGGATTCAGCGCTATGATGCGTCTGACTGCAACCAAGTGATTTTGGTTTTCGTGGCATATGTGAATCTACACCATCTTCGTCATCAGCGTAGTGATTAGCAACATCACTACTATCAGCAACATTATCCACTTCGGTAAATTTGGAAGCCTTTGACGATTTGGTTTTTTTTGCATCAGTGCCACCAACTTGTTCAGCGTCTATTGACTTATCTTCCTCATCGCAGTCGCCATCGTTATCATCTCCTTCAGCATCATCATCATCGCCGCCGTCAATATCATCATTATCGTTGTCACCATCGTCGTTTGTCAAATCAAGCGACGCCTTTTCATCCGAGTGCTCTACAATCGGATAGACTGGTGGTTCAATCAACGCCGTTGTCGAACCACAAGCGCTCGACGTTGCTCCAAAATTTAGACTGCTGCATGTGCTGCTGCTGTCCGCAAATGTTGCCTGGTCAACCAGACGAGGATACAGATTCAGATGTTGATTGCGCACAAGACTTTTACTTGGCGGTGGCAATGGATTACGTAAGCCCGTTTGTTGCCCACTAATCGCCTCAACGCTATTCGGATGTGGACTTAGATTTGAGACAGACGGCTGAGCACAAGGTATCTCCAGCGCAGTGCTCTTAATACGCCGTACTCCCTGCTGGCCGCTAGCTAATATAACGGATTTCGACTGTGCGGAGGACTGCGTACTATGTTTAAAAAAAGTAGTTGCATTGGAATGTCGGCGCCGCTTCATGCCACTGTGACTACTGCAACCGGTTGCCCCAACAGCGTTCACGTTGCCACTGCCACTGGCCACAGCCGAGGTTTTGCTATTGGTTGCCGAAGTTGTTGGTGCCGCAACAGACAGTTGCAACGCGGACATGGTGCTATTCGGATCCTTGCGTATATTTAATGATCCAAGTTGATGATGATGATGCAGATGATGGTGATGGTGATGATGATGTTGTGCACGATACTGTTGCTGGTATTGTGCATTCAGTTGCTTTTGCTGCAGCTGCTCAATTCCCAGATCGGATTTGGTGTAGCTGTCATCCTCTAGGTAAACATCCGAAGAAGAATCTTATAAGTATCAAGAAGTATCTATTATCAAACATACCCAACAGCAATTATGGCTAGTTGCATTACTTACCTAATATCCAGGATTGTAACGCACGGCCACGTGTTTCGACTACACCCAAACCCGCCGAACTGCCGCCCAACCCCAACTCAATGTCTTCACCATCGGCAATGCCACCAGCAATGACCGCCAGCGTGCCAATGCTGCTTGCACCGCTGCTCGCATGATGCAACTGCTGCTGATGATGTAGTGGATGTTGATGCTGCTGGTCATGATGTATAGGCTGAAACAGTGCACGACTTTGATGCTTTAGTCGCTCATCATGTGTCTCAGAGCTTCTATGTCGTTGCAGTCGCGAAGTTTTTGTACTTGTGTTCGCAGCAGACAACGATGATGGACTGGCCGTTGTTGTTACTGTCGTCACTGCTTTTATGCCACTACTTGTCACCGTAGCCGCAGATGTTGGTAATAGGGCTAGCACAGCGGTCGCTGCTGCATTTGACGTGGCAGCAATATGCTGGCGACGACTCGTGTTTGTTGATAATCCACTGCTCGATTTGGGATGCAAAAAAGTATCATTACGCGCTGTAACATTAAGACCAGAAACGACATTGCCGCTGCCGCTTGCACTCGCACTCATTGTTGCAATCGTATCCGATTGATTCCGCATTAGCCGAGCGCCAAATGTTGACTCAGCCGCTGCATCAAGACTGCCTTGCCTTTCTAGTCCGCGTCGATGATGGCGACGGTTGAATACTTCTGAACATTTACGTGACAGATGTTGTGGCTGACGTGACAACGGCGGCCCCTGACTATGAGAGTTAAGTGTATTTGTTATGCTGTTCGTCGCTTGTACACTGTCACAACCGCCAGTTGCCTCTGATAGCTCGGGATAAACAGTTAAATATTTACTCGTAAAGCTTTCACCGACATTGCCCGCACAAGCAGCTCCACTCGCTGAGCGTATTGACTTGCTTACGCTTGCCGAGCCAGCCAAAGATTGCTGATCCTGTTGACTGCTACCCGAAAGCATTGATGGCGCGTAAAACATTAACTCAATCGATTCAGAACTGTTTTTACGATGTACATCGACTTTCAGATCTGGTTTTTGTAATTAACAAAATAAGTGTTTTGTAGTTTTTAATTCAAGAGGCACAAATATGCAAATTAGATATACTATTGCACTTACCAATGATGCTGTTTACATTTTCAATGGATAGCATGCTGTTCTCCTCGCTGGCTTCATTTATAGCCTGTTCCACAGAATTACGCGAGCCGTCGACGCCCATGACTTTCATCTCGATGCCAGTCTCATCATCACTGCGCATAGCATATTTGAAATAAATAATTACAATTAGAATCGTCTTGATGAATACTTTGATTTCGATGGAGCTTACCGTGTTTCCGTCTCTTTGGTGACTTTAAAGAATTGGTGCTTTAAATTCGCCTCCGACATTGTCTGAGCTCTGTCATAGAGCCGATGCAATGCCATGTTTGCCAGCTTCACCACTAATATGGTAAACGTCGTGCTCACCATATATACACACCATGTTAGCCAGGTGCTAGGAAAGTACTGTTTGGAAACATAGGAAAAAATTATAATCAACAATAAAATCAATACATGCAACAGGTACCATGCAATAAGTTGCTTACCAGATATGCGACAAAAGGCGAACAGAGCAGGTAGAGCCATAGGTAAAGGTGCACCACATTGCAGAAGACCCCTTGGTGCGGATCGTAGAAGTAACCACCGGTCAGTGAGGCCCACACCCCCTGCCGCAGAATCTCCAAGGTCTGCGAACCCATGTCGTGCTCCACAGCATCTCTCCCCGACGGGAGACGGCGTCGTTGTGGGTAGCGGTGGTTACAACTACGACGACCTCTGCTACGGCGACGACGGCTGCGACTGCGGTGCTGGCAATGCGTTGGGCGATACGTTGGATTGGATTTGTGCGCGACGGCTCGGTTTCAAGTAATGGTGAAATACCAGAATTTAAAGGGACCTAGCCTATTGCATATTTATAGGGCAACTATTGTTTTCCTAAATACACTGTTGTTACTGGTGTTTTGTTTTTATTATTTTGTTTTGGCGTATTGTGAAATCCCACCTTGCGATGTTGGTGATAATGGTGACAAACTGTTGGACTATTATTTCGCAAATGTACTCGCGGTTGTATGTACGCCTGGATGCTGAGTGTTGGTACGTATAGCTGTGTGTGCGCTGTAAGTATGTTTGGAATTTTTTCACGGGGGTGTAAGTGCAGCGGCAATTGCAACAACAATAACAACAACAGTTGCAAAGATTTTGCGGTACAATGTTTAGTTGCGGAGAGAGTACTTTGTGTGTGCACAAGGTTAACGGGCGGACGACGGACACAACGAGCGAGATTCCTTTGGAAGGACAGCAATGAAAAAAAAACAGCGTAGAAATCAAACAAAAACAATAAAACTAAGACGATAACGCAAAGGAACAAAAATAGGAGGAGACAAGAAAATATTAACAAAAGGCTTAAAAAAAAAAAATAAAAAATATGGAACCGAGTTTTCAATTTAATAACAAATTTTCTTCCACGCACTTTTCACGATTATCGTTCACATAGACAAGGAGTTGCGTTGTGTTTTTTTGAAGTTTTTGCACTTAGCTTGGCCTTTTTATACTTAACGCGTTGTAATTGGTTTTTCATAATTACTATTAACAAAATAAAATTTTGTTTCTTTTCATACGTTTGGCCAGTTTTCTTCTTTATTTGCAAAAATCACTCAACGTCTAAATAAACTCTGCTCAATTTTCTCATTTTGTTAAGGCTCTCAGCGAGACACCTTACACCACTGTGTTAATATGTTTCGAAAAGTGTAGATGATGACGAAGAGAGAAGAAACACTAACCACGCAATGCGTGTGAATGAGAAACAACAGTTTTGTGCTGTGCAAACTCTATTCGTTGTAAATAACACTAAATGCAGTATTGAACAACGTAAGACCATCTTTGTTTATGCTCACGTGGGTTGCCCACAGAAACAGTCGACCCCCAGGTTTCTAACGGGCGTAGGCATTTTTTCACCCTGACAACCATGACGCAATGTTTACAAGACTGAACGCGTTTGTTTTGAATTTGCTACAATAAAAAAGACACAATAGCTAAATTAGCCATAAAAGTATAAGGTTAGAGTATCTTATATTCAGCTTAATTCTGAAAAACTGTTAATGGTTTTTATTCCACTACTCGTCTTCTTCCTTTATTCCCGTGACTCGAAAATCGCATAAAATCACAAAATACAATGATAGTGGTCACATCGTCTCTGTGCGTATGACAAACAGCTGACACTTTACTAGGCCCGACACGCACACTATCTCACTTTCAGAAAATGTTGAATTGGAATTCGACATTTCAATACGATTTGACAGTTCAGACAACATTTGCAAAATTTGGTAATTTCGTCATGTATTCCAAAATGGACCGGAACGAGAAGGACGAACGACACTGATTCGCGAGAATGGACCGGCGCGTCTGCGCACAAAATTTAGGATTTTGAAACAATGTTAAAACTATTTCAAATTGGAATATTAAAGTTTGATTTTTTGGCGAAAACAAAAGCCGTTTCATATTTCATTTAAACCAGAGATGAGCAACACGCGGCCCGTTAAACATGTTTATGCGACCACCAACCAAGAAAATCTAAAATTAAATTTATTTTATATTTTTTTATTCTTATGTTTATTGTAAATAAAGTTTTGGAAATTATTAATGTGTTACTTAATGTGGGGCAAGCCAAAAAATGTTTAAATTTAAATTGGCCCGTTGATTTAAACATTTAGCATAAAGTTCATATTTCTCGTGTGGCTTTTAGGCTAAAAAGAAAGTATATTTAAATCATTAATAATAATTGCAAATAAGTCATACCTTTTTTAATTGCTAAAAATAAACAATAAAAATTTATGTGGTATATATAATGTGGACATTTATTTGATGCCAATTCATAAAGTTGATAGATCTGCGAAATTTCAATTAACCTAAATACATACATACATACATATATACATATATAATTTTTGTGCAACTTAAGATTTGTTCGAGTTTTGTATCACATTGTGGCATTTGGTTTAAAATACAACTTAAAGTAAAGCAAAAAAAAGCCTAAAACTATATAGTAAAAAAAAAAATCAATTGCAAAAAAAAAATATCTGAACATTTTTACTAAAAGCTCTACGTTTTAAAAAAACACACCCGCCCACAAGCTAATTTTTTATTTATTTTGCAAATTAAATTGTGGCCTATAGCGAAGAATTCATTCATTTCTTCAATAAGTTTCTGAGACACAAGCGATTAGTTTAAATCTGCGCAGATAGCGCAATCCTGGCATAGTCAATGCTGTTCCTCTAAGCTATCGTTAATGCTGCCACTGCTGCTGCCCCCGCTGTTGTAACTGCTGTAATCCTCTTTATGATCGTAATTGTGGTGATGATGTATATGCTCCTCTTCAATCTCCGGCTCTTCTACGATATGATGGTGTTGATGATGATCGTGCGAGTGCGCATGCGCATGATGATGATCATGGTCATGCTTTTCATGGTGATGAACGTGCTCCTTTGTATTGTGTATTTCAATGGGATGTGTCGCTTGGTGTATGATCTTCTTCTCTTCCTTGAGCACAAGTGGCTTATGATGATGGTGTATGTGTTTAACAATCGTGTGAACATGTTTTTCGATCTTCTTGTGTACTGGCACATGTATTATAACTTTCTTCTTTTTGGCGTGTTGACTGCAATTATGTACAAACCGGTTCAAAACGGGTTGAAACGGTTATAAACTGCACAATGTAGCATTGTGTTAATTACTCACCCTCCTTCTGTTTGTTGCACACAGGCAAGCAACATTGCCAAAACAACAACTACGACCGACAACTTTAAGAACTTAAAGCATAAACAATTCAAAATAAAAAAAAAAAAAAACAAAATTTATATAACTTATAAATTCATTTTCGAATCCGTTTGGTAACTGCAGCCGATCTTTTATTGATATAAAATGTCTTTATAAAAATCCTTTACGCGCTGCTTACCACGTTACGATTGTCCATGTTACTTGATTTTAAATTTGGGGGGAATCTAGGAGTGCCTCTATCCGCCAAAGAACTCGTACGTATGCCAAGCGATGCGCACACCAAAGTGTGTAAAAACAAACTGAATGCAGACACACGAAGTCCAAATACTTTTATAACATGCAAACCCAAACAAAATAACATTTGAAATAATATAATAGCGTTGTTGTATTGTTTTGGATTTTGGTTTGGTTTCGCTTGAGGAATGCGGCGCGCGAGCGATTTTGTTAACATTGCTTCCGCGCCATGCACACTTAACAATTATTGTAAAAAACAAAAGAAGAAGAAACGGAGAAGCAATGTCTGCAGATTTATTTTGTTGATGCAACCGTAACAGTAACAGACATAATCGTCATTATCGTCATTGCTAACTTTATCATGAATATCGAAAACGGAGGTTGTGGGTGTTAGTATCATTTATGATTGTTATTTGTTTTACTTATTTCTTCCAGTTATTGAATTTCACACGAAAACGGAAGTGCGCTTCGCAGCAGCGAAACTCAGTCAAAGGAAATACATAAGTGCATATTGCACACTACGTGTGTCTCTCTGTCAGTCCGCCATTTGCCGGTTGTCCGCCTCACCGCCATAGACGCACATCGTTGCATGCATTGTGAAAATAATGTTAATTGGTTGTTGCTTATTTTGCCATTTACAATTAAATACGTCGAAATATTATGAATGCAGTTGTCATTTTAATTATTATGGCCAACATATTCATACTTCATGCAGAAAATTATGCTGTTTGTGAAATTTTCGCGTATTTCCACATTTATTGACGTAATAAGCCTTTTCTTTTAATATTACTTACATAATAGTTTTTTCTTAAAGAACTGGAACATGTAATCTGATGAAAATTATGGCTGTTATTATAAGCAAAAGCTTTATTGTAATTATAAAAAATTAAAAAAAAAACTTTGGGACAAATCATTGGAATAAGATGCACATATGAAATTGTATACCTTGTAGAGTTTAATTTACTTTTTTATCTATAAAATAGTTTGTATTTAAATGATTATGCATATTTTTGTTTAAAATTATTAAAATCGCTTAAGCCGTTACAAAAAATAATTAAAAGCTGATGACAGGACATAACATGTGCCTACGAATATAATCAGGCCAAAATTAATTTAAAAAAAAATAAGCGAACATCCAACATTAATGCAAATAAGTATTAATATTTAAAACAAATCCACATATAAAACTTAAATCAAAGATATGTTTCCTCCATAAAACTGCATAAACATAAAGCTTATAAAACACAACAATATATATCGATATATCGTAATGATCGGACCATATAGGGCTGTCAATAATATTTTGTAAAAAATAGCCTGGCAACACTGTAAAAAAGCTGCACGATCCGATCGTCGAACTTTTTATGGCGAGCACGAATTCAGTTTTAAAAAAACATTCGGGCGGATTGGTTGGCGCTACCGACGATTGATATAATAAAGTAATTGAAACTATAACATAAAAATACATATAAAACAAATTAAATACTGCTAACAGTGAAATACAATATTTAAACGATACAAATGAGAATTTGCACTACTTGATTTTTTTTCTGACATATTTGCTATTGGTTCTTATGTTGATGTTGTCATTGTTGTTGTGCTTACCTTTGCCGCTTTAGTAAATTATATTTAAAAAGTCGCAAGAAGAAACAAAAAAATAGTGATTAATTTAAATGAAAATGAAGAAACATTCTGCTGTTTTATAAGCTTTAGCAAAAAGTTCAAAACACCAAGAAGGAAATGTAATCAAAGAAAAGTAACAATAATCATGAGTGATACTTGGTAATTTTTTTTTGTGGCTGTATAGTTCTTATATGTACATATACATACACATATGTATATGAATAACAAATACACATGTAGACATTTGTCAAAATTCGATCTTGCCCAAAAAATTCTCTTTTTTCATTTTTGTGAAATTCACGAATACTTAAGTAGCGGGTGAACTCAGTGCCATACAGCTTGTAGTGTTTGATGAGGGAGGCTATAAATGTATGTATATTTATGACGTTGCCGTTACATTGTGTTTGGATGCGTAACAATTCCATTTCTGTTGTTGTTTTTTGTTTTCGTCGTTAATTGCCAGTTCTTTATTTATTTATTTGTTTTGTTGTTGTTGCTGAAGGCAAATGATTCAAAATCTGTTAACCTGATTTGTAGATGACTATAACACTGTTTGCTCCCTTTGGGAGTACACCACATTGATGTTTTTGTAACATTACTTAGGATGTTGTTTTTGTAACATTACTCAGTGTTAAATTGATGATCGCACGCTCTTTAATTGAGCGTTGTGCAGCCGTCACTTAATGCAGGGAATCCGAAAGTGTGTTCCGAGGAACCTTAACGTAGGAGTTTTACAAATCAGTTTCATTTATTATTGAATCGTTTGTTTATTTTGGCTTCTACAATAAATAATTCCACATTGTAAGAGTGAATTCGTGCAACTTAAGCATCTTTTCTCCTTAGTTATAGGATAGCTCGATCTGGGAAATCATATAAAATTTTTGAACCAATGAACTGTAGAACAATTTGAATATTAGAATTTATGTATCAAAAGTTTTTATTCTTAATTTAAATTGCAGCGTCTTTCAGCGTTTTTCATTTGTCATCATTCAATGTGGGATTCCGTGAATTAAAGGGAACATGCAACAGCTACGATAGCCTTAAAAATTTGAGAATCGCTGTCTTAAAGTACAGAATCTTGCCAGTCTGCTTATGCTATTGCTACAATTGCTTATTTTTTGTTTTGTATTTGCCCGCTCGTACTATGCACCATGTGCGAATAAGTGGATACATGGTACGGGTCTGCGTGCGAGAGTTTATTTATTTATTTATATTTTTTTTTTTTTTTTTTTTTTGTAGTAGCTGCTGGAATAAAGACGGCACAAAAAAAAAAATAGCAAAAACCATGAGCAATAAATTCAATCAGTTAATGTTTAAATAGTTTTGTATATGCCCTCACTGCATTCTCCGTTGCTTAAATCATCTGAATTTTATTTATGCGCATTCTCCTGTAGCTTTCATCATTTCCATTTGCATCTTCTGCATTTGTCAATTATTAGACTTTTATTCAAAACTTGAGCTTACCTTGAAATTCCTAAAGTATATGTGTAGGCTTGTCACCTTTTATCTTTGTATAATCTTCCCCATTTTGCTTATCTTACTTAAATAAGTTTGTCCTATACCGGTTGCGTTGAGTAGAGCAACTGTCAGCTGTATCAATAAAAGTTGTCAACGCTTATATGACGTATGCGGTTTAGTATCTAAACAATGATATTCATTTTTACAACATGCCCCAAGGCTCATAGGTACAAAATACAAGTCAAAATACGTCTTAAATTAAACGGTAAAAAAGAAGGCAATGCCTCTAGCAACCCAGATAGAATTACCGACTAAATACTTATTATACACAATAAATGAACATATTTGCAATTAGTGTGATAAAGCAGTTTAAACATGTAACGTTTTGTTGACTGGACTGCCTCCACTGTGAGCCATAGTTGAAATATGTTACTTTATCGAACTTATATGTACTTCTAAACTTAGTAAGACGTAGAAAATTTAAAAGTTAAATTTCTCTGTGCAAACTATATGAATATTCCTTTGCGTATGCGGTTAATTAATAAATATAAGTTGAGATCAACTCTCAACTTAATCATCAGCTCTCATAACCGGACAAGTTTCAGAAGCTTTTCATAATTTTTTCTGTACATTTTGAACAACATCGGTTTTGGGTTATCGGAGATTTCGTTGTATATAATCAAAGAGAAACATATTTCGATGACATTTTTGCAAATCTAATATTTTGAAGTTAACTACTTATTTACTGAAAGTTTCCTATATACTGTCTTTAGTTAAGAGGATCGATGCCTATATTTTTGTGAATGCTGCTGTATGTGTATCAGTGCAAACATTTTATTAGCTTTAAGCATCATATTTAATAATAAGAATTCATATGTCAACTAAACCGATTTGGCTCTGACAACAGATGTCATATTTTTGTTTGATTCAGCGTTTTTTTTTTTTTTTTGTTTTTGCACAGTTTCTTAACCTGTTATTTTAACGTTTATTAGTTGCAAAAATTTGTTAACCATAAAAGGTTCCGACAGTCAATAAACCAACCCACATAAGCTAGTTTTTTTTTGCGGTTTTTAGTTTCGCATGAAAGCAAAAAGCAAAACATCAAAAATCAATCGATAGCTAATGCCATAAGTAGTTAACGCTCTAAAAAATTCTCATTCATACATGTATGTATGTATGAACGTGTGTGTCTAGAGAGTGACCAGCGAATGTTGTTAAAGAAAACTGCACACACCCGCCGCCGGATGTCGAAACACTTGCGCACTACAGTCAAACCAATGCAAACCCAAATCTATGTCAGAACTTTTAATAAACTTATTTTAAATGAAAGTTCAGTTCAAGCAAGATAAATTACTTGTGGCGGTGGGAGTGTCGTCACAAACATAACGATCTCAACATGGCATGTGATTATGTTAATGTCATTGCTAGGTAAGATCTATTGCGCACTACTATTTAGGGACTTAAGGTCTTGGGGTCTGAGCATGGCATGGCATGCGATAACATTTAAACTTGAAATAAGCGGTACCTCTATTCGAATTTTTACTGTAGGTGAAAATTAAATGTAGCTTTGCCATGCAAACATTTTGCAATAATTTTTCTTTGGTTTGAAGCTTGCTAAGTTGTCTGCGCTGTGGTGTGTTTCTTTGCCTGTACTTCGAATGTTGTTCGTTGGTTGATTGGACTATCAATTAGTCTTAGCATTCAGGTGTTTTTTTTTTTTTTTTTTCATTTTTTCGTATGTTTGTTGGTTCTTTTGTTCATTCGTTGACCTGTCACCTATGTATTTACCTACCTTTTATTCGCCAATGCAGATGACGTCACAGCTGCGTCATCATTGTATCACGGCCGTGAATGCGACCAAATAAACAAACGAAGCGAAGCAAAACGACGAGAACCCAACCTAAGCGTTACACACTAAGTCAATCGTTCGCAACGTGCTCAGTTCATAATAACCAATTTATACTCGCTCAGAAGCGTCAACATTGATAAGAAGCTTTTTAAACTATTTTTAGAAATTGTATGCTGCTGTTAAACGTTGCTTTTTACTGCAATTTATTATTACATATTATTATTATTTTTTTTTTTTTTTTTCAAAAAATGTTCGTTGATTGCAGCTTTTCTGCGTATTGATTGATATTCTCAATTTTTTCGTGGAATTGTAAATAATATTTATAAAAATTTTTTTTTTTATTTTGCATAAACAGCAGCAACTTAAAAAAAAAACTACGCCGGGTTGGCACAAAAGTTTGTAAGCCGCACATATACAGTGGTGTTCATTAAAGTAGTTACGCAGTGTGAATATTCTGTGTTACTTTTCAATATTGTACCGCTAACACAAGTCTCATATATTATTTTATTTATTTATAAGCCATGTGCAAGTAAGTTACTGTGCAAATGAATCAAACAATGTTAATAGCTATAAACCAAGTCCAACAAAGTTTTCGACCAAAATTCCATTTGAAGCCACTTCGGATCCAATTAATAATGCAACGGAATTTTTTAACGTAAAATGAATTCACTCAATCACAATGTTTGCGGACTATAAATTGGTTAATTACAAAACCAAAGAAGAAACTTGGAAATGTCGCACAACCAGATCTTTTGAAATGAAAATTTTGTTAAGAGCTTACTTCACAACATGCAAAGATTTTTATCTTTTCATAAAGAAACAAATTTAACTAATGATACTAAAGTTTTGTAGGTGCCAACTTTCGATAAACCAAATGCTAATGAGCATATATAATTCCTAAAAAGCAACACACATGAATCAGGTTGATTTTAGGTACTAAACATTCTTTTTTATAGTTTTATATATAATTTTAAACATTTTTATCTGAAACTATTTTTTATATCGTAACACGATTAAATTTTCGTAAGACACATCTGAGCGACCTACACCTGTAAACAATGCAAGCGACTATAATTTAGTGAATATTCGGCACAAATATTTGAGACCATCATCGTTTTTTTGCGAATTTTCGAATTGATAAAACATTACATGATTTCGGCAAGATATGTTTACTTAATCTTATAAATATATATGCATTGATACTTACATACATGCGCCGTTAAAAAGATGTATATTTAATCTCGTTTTTTGCTGACATAATATTAAGAAATAAATAAACAAAAAAAATCGCGCAGAAATAGAATTGAAAAATTTCTATTAGTTTTGTTTTATTAGACAGCATGTTCAGCATATTCAATGTTCACGCACATCACAAGGCAACGACTACAGCATCATGAAAAAATTGTTGTTTTTTCTATTGCCTATAGTTCGTGAATTTTTTTAGGTTTTTAATAACAAGAGCAGATGTTCCCCAAATGTTGTGTTTTGTGAAATATGTGAAAATTTAACGAAGCCTTGCTTTGTTGCAGCTGACATGATATACAGGCACACATGTATAATATATACATATATATATATATTCATATGTATATTTATTTAATTAAAGCTGGTTGAATCTTGTTTTGACATTTGCACCTGTGCAGGTTTTATTGTGCGAGGGTTGCGCGTGAAAAACGCCGTTGATAGCGCAGGCGTTAACTATTTGAAAGTGTTAAATATATTTGGGTACAGATGCGATAAGGTTACGTTACTCAATATGTAGATCATTTATTATTACTAATTTGCATTACGAAACATCTACCCATGAATTTTTGCGGCTATTTGTAAATGCGTAGTGCATTTTTTAGCTCAATGTTCTAGTTTAAATTTCCATTAAGCTCGATACAGTGTTTACTGCTGGCGTTAGCATATATCGTATTACAGAATTTTAAAACTTTATTACGAAAACTAAAAAGTTATATATTTATTTATAACATATTTACATATCCATATATTATATATATCCAATTTTTTGTTATAAATTTGTTTTCTGCTTACGATTGAATTAAAAATTTAAACATTAAACTAATGCCACATCCCTCGCATTTTTTGTTTAATTGTTAGGTTTTGTATGTAAGCAAAATATAATAAACATAAAATCAAAGTACTACAACGAATGCAACATTTTTGATTTTAACATATGTAAATTATTTTTATACGCGACAGCAACTAGAAATGGTCTGGCGGCTGGCAAGTGGCAGCGACAATTACTCATCAGTTCTTTTATAATTAATTAATAAAGAAATAATAGTCAAAGCAAATATATATGCAGCTAAAAAAATGCAACGGGAATTAAGTGCAATTAAGTGTTAAATTCAAATTATTTTCTTACAGATTGCCAATTTTAATTAAGTATTTTGGGATATAAAAAAAAAATAAACGTAGCGGTCAAAATTGCCGGGAAAAGTGCCAGAGCAACAACAAATTGAATAGGCGAATCCAAAATTTACCAACAGCTACAAAATGCCCGTCTTTCACACAAAAACTATTGAGAGTATTTTAGATCCTGTTGCGCAACAGGTGAGTGCTTTTTTGATTACTTTTAAATATATATTATATATTATATAAATCATAGAAAATCATGCTAGTGTAAAACATTTTACATAGTAGCCCTAGAAAATATTTCTAAATGTAATTATCATTAAAAAATGCACAGATTCTTTAAATATTGGCTTTAATGAATAATGAAAAGTAAGCATAATTTGTTATGCCATGTGGTGCGCTAATGTATTTTTTTGTTGTTATAAAATAAGACATCTGTACATATGTTATGGCTGCACAATTAAACTACGATTAGTGAGTCAAATGGTGACAAGGTGTTATGTATAATTGTTTTTAAGTAGGTGCTTTTTTAAGGCTTCTATATATCATTTTGGCGTCTAGTTGTGTAATTTATTTAGCTATAACTAAAAAATATATTCAACCTCCTCGCACAAATATTATTATTTTTTTAATATAGCAGTGTTTTTTTTTTTTCCTTTCTTTTTATATATATTTTATTAAAAGAAAAATGAAAATCAACGAGTGAATTAAGTAAAAACAAAAAATAAAGAAACAAATGGCAATTTGCCAAAAATAGCAACAGAAAACACCTTTAAGCATGAAATCGTCAAAGAAACAACAACAAAGTACCCATGATGATTAGATCAGAATTGTGCGGCAAAGCATCAACTGCTAAACAAAACGCACATCAGCACAAATTCATACTTACACATGCAAACATACATACACGTGTGTATGTATGCATAAACCTACAGGAGAGGGAGCAAGGCAACAGACAGACGAACAGATTCACTCGGCTAACGTTCTTGAGAGGCGTTGTAGGTGTTGATATGGATCAGTAAAGATTTGTAAATCGGGCCAAGTCGACGGAACGAACCGATTAGTCATCAACGTACAATTAGACGAAAAAGTAGACAAACTGACAGACGAGCAATTTCCACTAATACAGACATACATATTTACGTATATATAAACGTATACATGAACGAAAAGTCAAGCGAACACCTTACCGTTATATATAGAAAGCAAACAATGATATTAGTGGAAGAAAAAAGGCGACAAACATAAAAAAAGATCGTTCAATACATCAATCGGCATATTATTAGCTGGAAAAGGCAAAATACTCTTTAAGGCAAGGATGCAAAATGCTGCGAGGTGAAATTCATTTAACAATTATTAGCAACAACAATAACAAGAAACAGCGAATAAAAACTAATGATAAAGACAAAAAACAAACAATTCTCAATATTTATGTGTTTGTGCTGCTATTCTTGTATGTCAAATATATAGTAAATCCATAATGTCATTATTGAATTTATATGTATGTGCTATATCTAAAGCGACTTTAAGAGTAAATCAAGCAAAAATAAATACAGGGTGATTTATTTAGAGATGCAGTGCATCCCCACCGTTTTGAGGCCGGTCAATCACTTCATTATAGAAATGTTTCGTTATATCCCTATAAAAAAATAATGTTATTTTTGACCTTTACGATATTTTATCTTATTATTATTTGGGCTCCGATAATTAAATTTAATTTTTGTGCAAATACCTAGCCTGGTATTTATATGTACATGAATTACACCCAATATTTAGAGCAAATAATCTTTAAAAAATAAATGCAAGAAATGATTTTTAAGTATGATAGAAAAGATATTCCTTAAAGTTAATTTTTATTTTTGAAAATCACCCTTTATTAATAATTTATGCGTTAAATATCCCGCTCATTTTTTTTATAGTCTGTTTTTGTTATTTTTTTTTTATGAGCAATCACATGCTCATATTTAAAAATAGCTTCACATACACCCAAATATGGAATTAAATATGTAAAAAAAAACCATTGAAAAAGTTTATGAATAAAAATACAGTGATTACGTTTAATCTGTGACGGGCGTCTCAATATTTAACGCACAGACAAGGTAACAAGTGAAACAGGCCGAGAGACGGACATTTGTAACAGCAAGTGTTAATACTTTTAGCTCGATCAATATGCTTGACCTACGCTTTGTTCTCTTTTGGAGTTCGAGTTTGGTTTATCACAGTATAAGCTCTCTAAGATCTTGTAAATTGCTTCTGTCTTTTCGTTGCTTCTGGTTTGGATTTTATGAATGACTTCGAAATGTCTTTTTATAGTAGTCGTTGTGGCATTATTTCACTAAAGATTGGTGTGGGCGTCCATTGACATTATCTAATGTGTTATTTTTATGACCAAAAAAAAACGAACACTCTTCAATAACACATACCTACACAAAATGTATACCGTTTTTAAATTGAAGTATCTCGCGTTTGTTTTGGTTACGGCTTAACACTTTCGTTGTTGTTTTAAAACTTTCACTTTCAAATAAAAATAAAATTGTAAAGATGTGTAAAGTTAACGGTACATTATGAAAACATGTTATCGGTTTTATGTGCAAGTTTGTACCGTTATAACCGATAAGCGATTATTCAAAATATCCCTTGTGTTGTGACATAACAAACTGACAAACCTATGAGTGGGCGAATCATGAACGGTAATTTAATTTTTAAATGTGGGGACATTAGCAATTAGCCGGCAGATTATTGTTCTTAAGAGACTTTCGTGACGTAAGGTTGTACTTTAATTGACATACACAGGTCTTATACGAATCTGCATAAATATTTTTATTTTTTACTTAGTGTTTTCATGATTGATTGCGCTAGGGGTTTAATTCTTTTGAAAGTATTAGAAAAACAAGAATAAATTGCGCACATCAACTTAACGCCTTTTTTCGGAGCTCTTTTTAAGATATGATTTTTTTTTATTGCAGCTCTGCATGGCTGCATTTTGCAACGCTTTGAATTTCTTCACTTTGTTGAAACCGTCTTTTAAGTATCAAAATTTATTTTTTGTATTTAGGCGGGAACAAGCGGATGCAAAAGAAAAAAAAATATAAATATGAAATAAATAAAAAGTTCGCTTACACCTAAAATTTCTTTTCTTAATTTCTATGGAAAACCATTAAAAAACAGAATTATTTTCACAAATATGATAAATAAAATTTTAAATTAAATAAAATTGCAATTTTAATAATATCGTCAATGAAATTATTTCATATACAATTAATTTATTCTTTAAAACATTAATATGCTTTGATGATATTTCTACACAAGAGCAACGAACCCTGAACCCTATTTAATTTACAATTTTTTTTTTTTTTATATTTTTTTTATTAATAATTTTTTAAAATTTTTATTCGTTTAACAGGTATCGCGTTTGGTTATACTCCATGAAGAGGCTGAAGATGGCAATGCTATGCCGGATCTCAGTCGCCCCGTGCAGGTTGTCTCTGATGCGGTAGCCAATCTGATAAAAGTGGGTCGTGAGACAATTAACAGTTCGGATGATAAGATACTCAGACAGGATATGCCGTCAGCTTTGCATCGCGTCGAGACTGCCTCGCAGTTACTGGTAGAAGCTTCCGATATGTTGCGCTCCGATCCCTATTCGGGACCGGCACGCAAAAAGTTGATTGACGGAAGCCGCGGTATACTGCAAGGCACCTCATCGCTGTTGCTCTGCTTTGACGAGTCCGAGGTGCGCAAGATTATACAGGAGTGCAAACGAGTGCTCGATTACTTGGCCGTTGCCGAGGTAATCAACACAATGGAGGATTTGGTGCAATTTCTTAAGGATTTGTCGCCGTGCCTGAGCAAAGTTTCGCGTGAGGTTAGCGCACGTGAGAAGGAGTTGACGCATCAGGTGCACAGCGAGATATTGGTGCGCTGCTTGGAGCAAGTGAAAACCCTGGCGCCGATACTTATTTGCAGCATGAAGGTCTTCATACAGATTGTCGAGCAGCAGGGCAAGGGCGCCGAGGAAGCGGCCGAGAATCGTAACTACCTGGCGTCGCGCATGAGCGATGAAATTCAAGAGATAATTCGCGTACTACAACTAACCACTTATGATGAAGATACTAGTGAACTGGACAATCTAACGGTGCTAAAGAAACTGAGTAACGCCATCACAAACAAACTAGAGCTGGCCAATGAATGGTTGAACAATCCGTATGCGCTGCGCGGCGGCGTCGGTGAGAAGGCGTTACGCCAAGTCATCGACAATGCAAATGAAATTTCGGAGCGTTGCCTGCCGCAGGATTCATATCCGATACGTAAGCTGGCCGATGAGATCACTGCCATGACTAACAGCCTGTGCGAGTTGCGTCAAGACGGCAAGGGAAATTCGCCACAGGCTGACTCACTAGCAAGAGGCATACGCGAACGCCTCGGCCAGCTGCAATCGCTCATACGCAATGCTGTTGTGGGCGTCGACAAAGCCGGCGTGCAGCAGACGGCACACACCATTCAGGGGCGGCTCGAGCAGGCGGTTAAATGGCTGCAAAATCCAGAAATCAATGATGGCGGACTTGGTGAACGCGCCATTAATCTTATTGTCGAAGAGGGACGCAAAGTTGCTGAAGGCTGCCCAGGTCATCAAAAAGCGGAGATCATGCAACTGTGCGATGAGGTTGAACGATTGAAGCGACAGGCGGCGGGCAATTCACCGGCCGCGAAGGAGGCAGCTAAGAAGCTAACACAAAAATTGCACGAGCTCAAGGCAGCTATTCAGAATGCACTGGTTAACCGCATTGTGCAGGACTTCATGGATGTGAGCACACCTCTGAAGCAGTTCACCGAGGCAGTTATGTTACCGGAAGGCACACCCGGCCGCGAGCAGAATTTCAATCAGAAATCGGCCAATCTGCAAGCGTTCAGTGATCGCGCCTCAAAGACTTCGCGCATGGTGGCCGCTGGTGGCGCTTGTGGCAACAAGAAAATTGCCGAAATACTTTTGTCATCGGCTGCGCAAGTGGACTCGCTAACACCGCAATTAATCAACGCTGGACGCATACGTATGAACTACCCATCCAGCAAAGCCGCCGATGAGCATTTGCAGAACCTTAAGCAGCAATATGCCGATACTGTGCTACGCATGCGCACACTCTGCGATCAGGCCACCGATCCAGCTGACTTTATCAAAACTTCGGAGGAGCACATGCAGGTCTATGCCAAGCTATGCGAAGATGCTATTCACGCCAAACAACCACAGAAGATGGTCGATAATACATCGAATATTGCGCGCCTTATCAATCGAGTACTTCTGGTGGCCAAGCAAGAAGCTGACAATTCCGAAGATCCTGTATTTACTGCAAAGCTTAATGCAGCAGCCAATCGCCTCGAGAACTCTCTGCCTGCGATGGTCGGCGATGCTAAACTGGTTGCGACGAACATACACGATCCAGCGTCTGCGCAAGCGTGGAAGAACTCATTCCAGCGTTTGCTAGGCGATGTACGTGAGGTGCGTGCAGCTATTGCGCCGCCAGCACCTCCACCACTGCCAACTTCACTGCCACCACCGATACCCGATCTGAGCGCGTTACATTTGTCCAACCAGGCGGGTAAGTTAGCCACTGCAACGTTGCATATGCGCCCTCTTGGTTCAAACTCTCACTTAACACTTCTTCTATTTTCTTATAGCTGAACGCGCGCCACCACGCCCACCATTGCCACGCGAAGGTTTTGCACCAGTACGCCCACCCCCACCGGAAACCGACGACGAAGATGAAGGTGTCTTCCGCACCATGCCACATGCCAATCAGCCGATATTGGTAAATACTCCGCACATGTGTTTTACATGAGATTTCTCTATATGACGAATTTACTGTTTTTCCGCTAATAGATCGCTGCGCGTGGCCTGCATCAAGAAGTGCGCCAGTGGTCATCGAAGGACAACGAAATCATCGCTGCCGCCAAGCGTATGGCCATACTCATGGCACGTCTTAGCGAGTTAGTGCTGTCGGATTCGCGCGGTAGCAAGCGTGAGCTTATTGCAACAGCGAAGAAGATTGCCGAAGCTTCAGAAGATGTAACACGCCTAGCCAAGGAGTTGGCACGCCAGTGCACAGATCGTCGCATACGCACGAACCTTCTGCAAGTCTGCGAAAGAATACCGACCATTGGCACACAACTGAAGATACTGTCGACCGTCAAGGCAACCATGTTAGGCGCACAAGGCTCTGATGAGGATCGTGAAGCCACTGAAATGTTGGTGGGCAATGCACAAAATCTCATGCAGAGTGTAAGTAGTCATACGCATGCAATTGCCATAATTCGTTTGCTAACTGTCATGTTCTCGTCTATTCCATCTTGTGCACTTCAGGTTAAGGAAACGGTGCGTGCTGCCGAGGGAGCCAGCATTAAAATACGGTCTGATCAGACAAGTAATCGGTTACAATGGGTGCGTCGTCAGCCATGGTATCAATACTAAGAGAGCTGCTCAAGGAGTAATTTAATTTAAATTTTAATATTAATGTTAAATATTTAAACAAAAAAAGCAAGTAAGAAAAGAGGAAAGGAAACAAAAGCAAGCGTAAAAACGAAACAAAAAGCATAAACCATCCTAAAGAAGTGCCTTTTTCATTATTTATTTTATTATTATTATTATTCTGCTTATTTTATTTTATTTTATATTATTTTTTCGTATTCGTTACGAATCTTTGTTTAACTACAACGAACACTTACTATTTTTTATTAGTTATATAGGTGTGCAATATGTGAAATGTGAATTTCTTTTTAATAAATAAAGCAGTTTAAATCTTATAGTAACAATAAATACATTAAAACAAATTTCAAATAATAAAACTAACAAAAGCATTTATGTTGAGTTAAAAACGAATCACATTAAAAACAAAAACAAAATGGTATACAAATTTGTGTAAAAAACTAAAATTGTTATCGTATTTTATATTCTTATTAAAATAACAGCAAAAAAGAAGTTGTATACTAACTTGATTTGAAAGTTATGGATTAAAAAAGCAAAATGTTAATAAAAATTATGTGTCATGTTCGAATATAATTCAAATAAAATATAATATTACTTTAAATAGTTTTATTTATACTTTGGAACTGATTGTATATTTCATTAAATCACTTACCGTGCGATTACTCAGGCATCCCATAAGCAGTCGGTTCCGAGAAGGTTTCAATTGTTCCCATGGCAAAAATCGCACGCAACCGTCTTGTAGCGACAACGAGAGTGAAAGGAAAAGCAGCAATGATCAAAAAATCATTATTGATTTGGTTCGAGATATCCTGCCACAAAAGCCCCATTTGAACAATACAGAATAGAAGTACAATATCAAACTTTAGAGTTATGCCCATTCGATAACGTTGGCAACAACAACATGACTGTAACGACTTATACCACAATCAGTAATAAAAAAAAAAGAAAAACAAATAGCAAAAGCTGATCCATTATCAAGCACCATTGTTGCAATCTTGTCGTCTCATCATTAGAATTGCACATTCAACTTTGAAGATCAAGCACTGGTATGGTTACCATAAAATGCATAGGTAACTGACGGTGTAATAAAACGAACTATTTGCCGCAAAATATAATCAAATTAATAAATATTAAAATAAATGTACATATATTTTCTTTTTATATAATGGTTAAGACAAAAAAACACACACATGATACACACAAAAAAACTTAAATAATAATTTAGTTTTTATTTTATTTTTAAAATAATACATTTGCAATATTGGGAAAAATAAAATACAATTTAAATTTCGCGGAGTTTTGTTCGGATACGGGAATGTGAATTTGTTACTAAAAAAAAATTTTTAAATATTCTAATACAAAAACTTGTTTTCAGGAATGTGGCGCAATAAGGGTTTGTCGCTTGGCTTAAATGACACAAACTTACTTTAAGGGGAATGTTTATTATATTATATATATTTATTTTTGTTTTTTTTTTTTAATCAATATTTTTTTCTGTATAATAATGATTGCTTGTATATTTCGTAGATCGGCACAATTTTGCGTGAGCTTTGGAGTTATTCGAGTATTTCTAACAATGTTCGATAATTCGATTCATATAGTAACTAGTTAAGTTCCATTCAATTATTTTTTAACTTTTAGGTTATTTTGTTTTTATTTGTAATATTAATGAGCATTTATTCGTTGCTGCCGTTTTTTCTTTTTAATAATCAAGAATTTTTAGTTTTATTTGATTTTTATTAGGATACAAACAATTATTGGAAACCTGTTTTGTGAAAGGCACATCGCATATTTTCTTAGCTGCTGATGCAATTATTAATTTTAAAGTTGTTGTTGCTATGCAGCATATTTTATTTATTGTAATTTTTTCACATTACTTATTTACTTTTTTTGTATTTGGACTAACTTAGTATTGTTTGTGTTGTAATGTTTACAAAAAAAATATGCAAACCTTTTAATTTTTTTTTTTAAATATATAGACTACAAATAATATATGCTCGACTAAAAAATAATACACACGCAGAGTGTTAGTAAAAAAAAATAAGTAATAATAAAATAAAAATTACAAAGAAATAAAAACAATATTTAAATTATATTAAAACAAAACTTTTTACTTATATATTTAAATGCCAACAATGCATGTTTTAGTTACGTGCAAAGCTACACGCTTGGATTTTAACGATGTCACTATGCAGTATGCAGAAAAATGAAACAAACAATACAATAATAAAATAAAATCCAAACATGTGTATTTGCATACGTTTTTAAACATGTGCAATATGCTATGTTTACATACTTTTTTATATTCGAGTAACACTGTGCAACAAATATGCATGGGCACCACGTGCAGCTGCGCATAAATTGAAAAATTTGCCTAAACGCGAGCACAGTGTGCTAAAAAGCGGAAAAACAACTATACGTAAATATTTAGTAGAACTTCCTGTGACAGTTGAAAGCTCCCGTTAGACAAATTTTTATTACTGTATGTCGTATCTATGACGCTGATGTTTTTGCTGCGCAGTGTTATTAAGTAACTGCCATATGAAAATGCAAGACACACGCACGCTAATAAGTAGGAGATGGTGGGTAATGTTAAATAGTTAAATAATTAAAAAAAAAAAAAAAACAAAGCTGCAGAGCAGAGCAAAATGAGAAAGAGAGTAAGAGAAAGAGAGCGTAAGTAAGAGTAAGTCGAAAACATTCATCGCGCGCATGTTTAGTACGATTTTCTTGCGAGTTATTGGCTTGTATGCGAAATGCGCATGTTACGCTGTAGACAACTACAAGGTCTTGGTACAACTCCTGATTATTAGCTGGTTCGTAATTAATGACAACGACTAAGCTCTCCGTTTCGTTTTGTTTTCTGCCATTCCGTACGTCACTTAACGCTTAGGCCATACTATGTATGCTGCCGTGTATTACGCATCAATGGCACTAGCAATGATGGCGGCCCGGCCTGCCGTAAAAATGGATGCGCCAATAATTCAGCAGCGGTTGCACGCTGTGCCGGATCACGTACAAGCATACGATCTAAGAACGATTGCAAACGCGGTGAAACCTTGTGTGCATTCTTCAGATTGGGCGGTTGCATATCGCGTATACGTCGCATGGCTTGCAGCGGTGGCTCATTAAAGAATGGCGGCTCACCGTCAACCATTTCGATGACCATAATGCCCAACGACCAGATATCAACTTCGGGCCCGTATGGTAAACGTGAGATAACCTCCGGTGACATCCAATATGGCGTGCCGACAAGTGATTTACGCTTTGGTAACTCCTGTGATACTTGCGCGCAAAAACCAAAGTCCGATAATTTAACGCGGCCATCGGCAGCGAGTAATATCGAATCGGATTTAATATCGCGGTGTATGACGCCCTGTAAATCGATTATTTATTTTATTAAATATTTCATATACTAACTGTTATAAAAAAAAAACTGTTATTAAATAATATTTGGTAGATATGGCTTCATTGCTGTATCAGTTTATTCCAAAGATCAGCTTTTTTTTTAAATGAACTGAAATTACCCCCTAAACGTCTAATTGCAATTAATTTAAAAAATTTAACTGTTAAATAAATCGCAAAGCCATTATAAATGTTAGATTTCAAAAAATATGAACATCTTGTGTAGAATAGCATACATGTTTGTGTTTTTGTTATTTTGTGAACTTTTATGCATATGAAATATCATTAGCTTAAATAGATTGCCTGAAAAAACATGGCAATAGTTGATTTATCATATTTTAAACATTGGTAAATTCTATAAATCAGTAAAAACAACAACCTCGGATTCCATTAGTTGCGGTTACCAAGTACATACTGTATTGTCTAATTGCAAAAATTTGGCTGATTTTCGCTTTTACGGTAAATCGATATCTACCATATATTGACAAAATATGGTAAAGAAACGGGCATTAAAACATTGTCTTTCATTTATCAGTAAAATCTATAGTCGCATATTTTGAGGACAAATGTTTTCGACTGTTTGATATGACAAGCATGTGCCCTTGGCCGACTGACTGTAGAACTGACTGTAGCAGTTCACACCCACCATATCATTGGAACGCCAAACAATGTCACATTGTACGAGTACATATACGTTTGTTGCACCACGTATCACATTACCCGCTCGAGAAATTGAAACCGAGTTGAGTCAAGTCGTGCCGAGCCGACGTAAATAACGAGAAAACGAGTAACAAAAGAAGACAAAATGCATAGCGACAACAGCCAACATAAAATTAAAGAAATAAGAGGCGCGACGAATGCGTCGTCGTTTTTGCCATGTTGGTCACGCACCTGTGAATGCAAATAGGCCAAAGCTTTCAAGCACTGCTTGCAGACGGTCGCAATTTGCTCCTCATCCATGCGTGAGTGTGTGACAATATCGGTGAGTGCGCCACCCTCTAGGTACTCCATGACCACCCAAAGTTCATCGTTGACCAGAAAGCTGGAGTATGTCTCCACAATATTCGGATGATGGTAGTCACGCATGATGACCACTTCGTTAAAGAGTAACTCGCGACGCTGTTGCTTACGCAAATCCATTTTCTTAACGGCCACCTGACGACCTACATTATGAATCGTTCAATGTTTGCAGATCTCTTCTATAAGAAATGTATGCCGATTTTGCACACGCACTTACCGGTTGACTTGTCGGTGGCAATACATACGGTGCCCGTTGACCCTTCACCGATTTTATTGAAATTATCGAGATTTTCACGTGGATCACCAGCGGAAACGACCATTTGCAGAGCAGCACGGAATTGCTCGTGTGTCAGGCGTTGCTCCTGTTTCGGAGGCGGCACTGGCTGTACAGCATTAGCGCTGGCCGCTGTATTATTCGCAGTCACGTTGGCATTGGCGTTTGCTACACCGCCCGCACCGCCGCTAGAACTGGAAGCACGCGACGCGCTCTTAGCGTGCAAATGCAGATGTGAATGCGGATGCGGGTGTGAATGCGTATGAGGATTAAGATTTTGATCGCCTGCTGCTATCGTCGCTGACGCTGTTGCTGTTGTGGGTAAACTGGCCATAGGCTTTGGTGGTTGCTGTTGAAGATGTTGAGGCGTAGGATACATAGGAAAACCGCTGCCGCCGTTATTATTCGTATTATTATTATTGTTGGTATTGTTACTGCTGTTGGTATGCTGATGTGAGTGCGTGGATCGTGTAGCACTCGCAATCGATCCAACAGGTGATGTCTGCTGCAAGGCACCACTAGTTTGTGCGGCTCGGTACTGTAGATTAGTAACACCGCTCGCATTCTGTGCTAAGTCTGTGCGCACAGCTAGTGGTCCTGCGGCGCCATTATGCGGATGTTGGCCTGCATAAAGCATATGATGCATAGGCTGTTGCTGTTGTTGATGTTGCGGCTGCATTGATGTTGGTTTAAAGGCGCTAGGTGTTGGTGTAGGTGCCATTGAATGTGTTGACGCTATGCTCGCCGCCTCCTCTGGCACCGATGGTGGCACATTGGCCATGCGAGCCCGTACACGTGGCGGACTTGAACTACGCAGGGAATTGGAACGTGCTACATGTGATGTTTTTGGTAAAACAATGCCACCCATGCCCATGCCTCCAATTATGTCGCCAGGCATTGCATGTTGTGACAAATGCATGCTGCCTGGTGCCGCTGCTATTCCTGTGCCCATTGCGGTTACGCCTGTGGACATCATCATCATGCTTCCGCTGCTGCTGTTTAAAGATGTTGTATCCGCCTTGTTGTTATTGTGATGTGGACGCACAATTGTCTTTAAATCCAAAATCTCTGTTGGTGTAATTTCCGACGGATCAACCAGCGGTAATGGCCGATTTGTTGACTTCAAGATTTGATTATTGCCTACGATGGAAGCCCATTGCAATGGCAGACCCACATACTTGTTCTCCCGCTTGTCAAACCCCGTATGCACGCGATGTTCAAAGTTGCTGGGCATCGAAATAAGCGGTTTCTTCTTTTTTTTCGAGAACATGTTCACTGTTTTCCTCGTCCGCTGTTGCCGCCGACGCCGTGTGAAAATCAAAAAATCAGCGATTCAACAACAGCAACGCCACCGACAGCGACTTAATCACTGTTCACCTATTTTACAGTAAGCGACCAAGTTTTCCCGTCTACTGTCGCAGTTTGTTGACTTTTTCTTTTGTCGCCTCCTCCGTCTTCTTCGACTTTTTTCACACACAGCGACGCGTTTGCTTTTTTACACACGAATATTTGGTACGCGCGCCCAACGCAACATCTCAAATAAGCATTAAACTTTTTCCCCCAAACATATAGCTCACTTTTGGTTACATAAACAAATTTTTTAAATCAATAAAAAAAAACTATAATTAATTTAACTCAACAAATAATTCATTAATAAAACACAAAACACCCAAATACAAACACCCATTTA
>JBAMBQ010004982.1:0-18889 GCA_037044495.1 Stegana nigrithorax
TTCCAAATACGCATATAAAAATTTTATATATGCGCATATACCACACACACACACACACACACACACACATGCATACAAGCACATACACATATTAATGCTCGTATATGTATGTATATGTGTGCATGTGTATATGCACAATCTGCAATCGACAAATCGCTTGAATGAAATAGCGTTTTTCAACTTACAATCGTAATAGTCAAATCCATCCGCTTCGCTGGGATTATTGCTGCCCATGATTCTGCCAAAAACTGCAACAGAAAGAGCATAAGGGAAAGAAGGAATGAAAAACGAATCAAGAGAAATGTAGTGCATAAAAAAGTTCGAAATGCAATATTAAAAAACGAATCGAAAGCAAAAAAGAACAAAAAAAAAGATATAATAAAAGCCAAATAAAAACGAATTGCAGCGCAGCAATTCAATTAAAAGCACAAAAGCAAAAGCAAAAACAGAAACAAAAAAGAAGAAGCAAAAAACATTTTATCCTTCACACGCTCAAGGCGTCGACATTAATTCGCATTTCGTCCGCGGCACGTGTGAGTTGTGTCTATGAAGATATTTTTGAAGTTTTCAAAATAAAATATTGTTTTGATTCTTTTTTTTTTTGGGGCATTTATTTTATTGGCAGTTAGGCATTTTTTTTTTTTTAATTTATTCAATTGATTGGCGTACAGCAAAATCTCCCATAAGGGAACACCGACATTGCCGGTTGGTTTTGTTCGATTATATCTAGAAGCTGTCTTGGCATGGAAGAGGTAAGCCCAATTGCTCCTATGTGAGCTTAACAGGACATGCCAAGTAGCTCAGCAGGAAATGATGACAGACAAAATAAAACAGGATTAGCTTAAAGGACCAAGACCAAAGCCAAGGACAACTGGCAGTGTTAGCAATTATGTGGTTCCACGTCGCATCCAAGCGGGACCGTACTTACATCTGATGAGGATGTTGCGAAATCGCACAAAACACGAATCCCTGTGCGAAAAGTAATCGCTCAGTTCGTCGAAGTTCGCCGTATGAACCGAACTGCGCGCGCGGCCGCGTCTTGCGCCGTTTTGTATGCAAATGATGGGCACCGTAGAGCGACGACGACGATCGCGATGCGGCTGCCTTACGAATGTAGTCGTCGACGTCGACGTTGGCGTCAGCGTCGGCAATGGTATGGCAATGTAGTTCGTCAATGTTGCCGATGTTGCCGATGCAATTAGATCCGCGTGACTTTGATTTGTTAAAATGCTTGAGCCGTTTCCGTTTCCGTTTCCGTTGTTGTTGTTATTATTATTATTATTATTATTGTTGTTTATGTTATTATTATTGTTGTTGTTGTTGTAGCTATTGCTATGCGCATTGCCAATGCAAACCGCAGCCGCTTGATCGCTTTGATCTGAAAACACACAAGAAAAGAAAAACGAATCAAAATTATGCAAAATTTCAATGCATACGTTCTCATATGCAGCTCACGCGACGTATGCGCAATATTAATATTTTTATGTTTTTCTGCATGCAATTGTCAAGTGAGTGTATGCGTGTGTGTGTGTGTGTATGTGTGATTGTGTGTTTTTTGCCATACTCTGTTTGCTTAGTTTATTTCATTATTTACGTTAGCACCGCATATGGACCATTTATATATACATATATATGTTTGAGTGTGTGTGTGTGTGTGTATATGGTTGTTGTGGGTTTGCTTGTGTTTGTGTGTGTTCGTGTGTATTGCGAGTATTTATTACGCTCATTTAAGTGTTTTGACTCGTTTGGTTTACGCTTTTCGATTGTTTTCAGCTTTTTCCCATTGCGACATTAGACAATGAAAAAGAGACAAAACTAAAACTAAGTGACTATGCAGTTTTTGTTGCTATTATTGTTGTTGTATTTTGCATTTGGTTTTACGATTTGCAGTCCGCAGTCCGCAGTTCGCAACTTGCCACTTGCCACTAAATAAATAGCCATTAATGCCGGCGGCCGCCGTTGGCCCGCGGTTCGTCCCGACCGTCTTTTGAAAATTTGCAGTGTCGCCATTTTTTGCATTTGCCGTATGCCAGCTGCAGGGGCTAGGGGAGTCTTTCGTCGTTAGAAGTTGCGCCAGCGAGCGAGCAACTGACATTGGCAATAAATCGCTGCAGTTAAACTTTATGTTATTTTTTTCCTTTGTTTCTATTTTTTTTTATTCTTATTTTCTTAACGCTTACGAGTCTTCTGCTATATGTGTGTGCTTTATTTTTTTTTTCTGTTTTGTTTTTTTTTTTTTTTTTGAATTTTATTAAGTACAACATAGCATGGCTAGAGCCAAAATCAATCAATCGGCGGTGACTGTGCGAAAAGTTGAATAATGAAAAGCTGCTGCTGCTTCAGTTTCTGCACAATTTTGACAAATGTTTGTTTGTCCTGTTCCATTTGTAACTACGTACGTTGCTCAAGTAACAGGGAGAACGACAGAAAAGAAAAGAAACGGAGCAAGCAAGCGAGAAACGAAAAGTTGCCAAGCAAGGTGACAGCATTTTGGATTGTTTGTCGTTCTGGCAGCGACAAATCAATTTATCTTCGCTTAGCGTTTTTTTCAACTATGCGATGCGATGTGCACATAAGCACAGGGTATACGATTTTTTGTTTTGCAAGTTGTATAAAATATGAAACAAATAGCCAATATAATGAAACGATAACCATAAAACACGAACACGAACTCGAACAACACAACACCTTGCGCAAATAAATGCGAGTGAACGCGGAAGGACAAAACGAATTGAAATAAAAAATGACATTTGTTGCTGTACTGCGGTTGGCAACAACCAAAGGACTATGCGGAAGCAGCCACAGCAGCCGAAGCCACAACAACAGCCGCAGCAGCAATGCTCACGGCAAATTGCAATATTATTGAATATATATGCATTATTTATCTAGGTTTACTTGTAGCCATGCATATGAATTAGAGAGCTGCAGGAACGCATTCGAAACGGCATATGAGCCACTCAAACCCAGAGTGAATGAATAGTTTTCCGCAATCATTTAAATAAATATGAGTAACTATGAATTTTCGACTGAATAGAACCTTCACAGCATTAAAAACCAAAAATAATGAATTAAATTGAATGAGTACCCATGAATACTCTATTCTGCCTCCATCGTCATTTTCTATTATAAAGCAAAAGCTTTAATTTACTTTGTTGTTGGTTTTTTGTTTTTTTTTTTTCTTTTTTGGCATTGAAGCAGCCCTCTAATATAAGTATTATTTATTTTAGCTTTTTTTAATTTTTATTTTATTTATTTTCATTTTTTAAGTTTTCATAGCGATTTGTACACTGCAAAATCATTCGAATTTATTGTGGCATGCCTGACTTGGTGTGCTGAGCCAGAACTTAAATCAATTGACATAAAAGAAAATGCTTCATGTGCTAACAATAACTGTCTTTATTTTTTTTTTTTTTTTTTTTTGTTTTTTGCATATTTATTTGTGCCTGTGTTGATATTATAACGCACAGGAACTGCATATTGAAGGTAGCGCTTTAAAATATAAAAAATATATATATCAAACTGCCAAACGAAAGTCAAGCAGGCAAATTATTTTATTTATAACTCTCAACTGTTTCATCTGCTGTCCTAAGCAGTTTGAGAGCATTGAATTTTTGCAAGGATGTTTAGTTGTACCTTACTTAATTCTTGAGTAAACGCATGCTGCCATGCAGACAACAAAATATAATATTCTATTATAAAAATATACACATTTAGTATGTAGAATTTGGTGTGTAACCTTCGCGTTTGTAAAATACTATCACACGTCATTTACACTTTTATTTATATAGTATAAATAGCGCAGTTCTATATATAAAAACATCGTCTTTATGTTTTGTAATAAATTGTTCTCTTTTGAAAATGTCTTTCATACCTGTGTATCATATAGGGTTCGAAGACAAAAAATATAAAATTTTTCATATACAGAAAAAAGAAAAGCATTTCTTAAAAATAGTTATTGTGATATTTCGCAAAACGGGTAGCTCCTACAACGAGACTCCTCTCATAACCGGACGAAAACATTGCGACTGTCAGTGTCTGGTTATAGAAGACGCCCGGGTCGGTTATATAAATGCCTTCGTGCTTTTTTTTTTTTTTTCTTTTAATTGGCCAGCAGTTCTAAGTTGAACATGCTACAGGAAATGATCGCAATTTCCATAGACTTGGGGTCTTGGTATGTATATTTTAACTATTTAAGTGACAATGATAGGCTTTGCCAAAAGTAATCGCAAAGTGCGTTTTCTTCCAAAACAATTTACCCCTCATTCTGCGTTCTCTCGGCTGGCTTATGTGCAATAAGCTTCTTGCAAAAGGCACACATAAATTGACTTCCTAATAGACTGCGACAGGTATGCTGCAAATACCCAAAGGATAATTAAGATGAAATCATTGGACTGACTATTGAAAACAAAAGTGAAAACAAAAACCAAAACAAAATGCCAGCGTCGATCTTAGCTGGCGCAGGTTGCCATGTTGATTTATTGCTGTTGGCTTTGCTGTTTTTGTTTTTGTTGTCGCAATTTCAAAGCATTTAATTGAAAATTGCCATTACCAATTTTTCTCCAGTGTTCTCTTGTTTTATTATTTTTTTCTTTTTTTTTGTTTATGTTATTGTTGTAATAACTATTGTTATTTGGTACATTGTTTTCTCTGTCGAGCTTAGCAAATTGTTGGCAATTTAGCGTTGAGCAGAATTTTATTTATTTTCATGCATTAATTTTGCTAATTTTGGCCAAAAGCCAAACAAAGTCAGTCAATGGAACACAAATGAAAATATTTTTATACAAAATAACAGCCAAGTATGCGTACGTCGGTATTATGAACACACATGCACACACACACACACACACACACAGACACACTCGGACACACATGGAAAATGTGAAAATGTTTGCAAAATAAGCTGTTTTTATTGTTTGCTTTGCCTTCTCAATTTTCATTTTTTCCCAGCTATTTGTACTTTTTTTATTTTCTTAGCTTTTTTTCTTTTTTTGTTTGTTTTGTTGGCTGCATTTCAGCTGCACTTAAGCGTAACAAGTAAATAAGAGCCCTTTACAAAAAGATATGAATATAAGTATATAAAAATAGAAAGTGATATAAAAAATTTCATCTCGGTCTTGACGAAGCTCTTTTGCACTACAAAAAAAATTAATACAAAAATACAATAATAATAATGAAGCCAATGTGGCTTTCCTGTCTCTAGACAAATGCCAACAAACTACACGTCACAAAAAGAATTGTTAATAAAAGATACTCAATTTGAGTTTTGTCTTTTATATTGCTGCAATTGAAAACAAAGAAACAGAAATTCTATTTTATTACTTAATATATTTTTATGATATTTTTGTAAACTTTTTTCATTGCTACTGATTTATTATTCGGAAATTTTAAAAATGTGTTTCTTTCTTTGTAACCAGCAATAAAAATAAGCATATCCTGATTATCCTCCGTGCTGAGTGCCAATTTGCAATTGTCCTTGCAGCATATGTATTTTCAATATGTTTTTGCATTTTCAATATGTCAGTTGCATTTCTAATTGGCTTTGAAGTTATTTGCTTTTGCCGAAATTGAAGCACTTTGCCAATAAATTTTACATGTTTGCCTCTTCGCCTGCAAGGCCATTGCACCAATTTCACAATGCTCGTATGTGCATATGTGACTGCTAAATTAAAAAAAAAAAACAACCAAAAATATATAATAATAAAAACAATCATCAACAAATGGGACAAAAAAAAATAACCGGGACATAAAAAAGTAAACCGTTTACAACTTCTGACTTCCGTTACAATTTAATTTGGTTTTTTTATGCGTTTATAATTACTCAAAGTCTTGGAATTGACCAAGCGAAAATGAGTGAGAAAGGAAGATACATTAACATGCCATATGCTGTATTGCACTTAATATGTATGTGGTGCCCATTGTTGTTGTTGTTTATAAATATGTAAATTAACGTCGCATTTTTTTTTCTTTCTTTTCTTTACTATTTTTATTATTGCTGCAGGCAAATCGTAAAAGAACTTTTTTACTTTGCACACGATTCGGCATAAGTACATATACATATATATATACATACATACATACGCACATAATTTACTTACTGTGTTGTTGCTATTTATTTTTATTCGATTATATTTGCTTTAATTTCTAAGCACAGAGACTAATAATTTCACGCATGTTAAGGAAATGCATTGCGCAACTGATAGCTTCAACTTAGCTGAAGTCAGCCTCAAGCTCAGAGCAGCGCCAGTCGCTTACACTGTTGCGTGCACAAACAAAAAAAGAAAAAAAATAAAAAAACCAACCGCTCTGATCCAACCAACTGCTGCAATGCCATGCGCAACATAGTACCGCTTAAATGTTCCTAAAAACGTGTGTGTCGAAGAGGGGACTGCGCTCATAGCAGTTGCGTATACGCAATGTTGAAAATGGCAACGAATTTGAATGGCAAATGACGCAATGCTTAGGGAAAACTCTAAGCGAGGTTTGTGTTTGCTAATTTCTGAGTTGCACTTCTCGGCCGTGTCTTGGCTTCTGGCTCCGGCACGTTGAGTGGGTGGGTGGCTGTGTGCTGCAGCTTGACAGCGACTTTATTGCATATTGTTATTGTTTTCGGTTTAATTATATTTCTTGTGGCTTTCGTTGCCTATCCCCAAAACGCCGTCAGACCGTCATTAAATCGTTAGCAGTTCGTTTTCATGGCTTTGAACAGCACATTTCGGCACCGTAGGTGGCCAAAAGCGCCTTTGACTCAACCGCATATTTGGTGAGCATGCCGACGCACGCACACACACACACACACACACACATGTGCAGCGACTGTTTGGCCAGCAATAGAAATAATAACAATTATAATCGCTTAATTATATAAACATGTCCGCTTTGTGGATGCGGCTGCGGCGGCGGCGGTGGCTGCGTCTGTGGCTGGCGCGGCTACTTTGCGCGGCGAATCTGCACCCACATACGTGTGCACACGCCCACCATTTCCACGTTATCATTGTTATTAATTCCATAATATAGTATTTGTATATGGTATAATTTAGTATATGTGATGATGCATATTTTGAATTTGAAAATTTTTTATTTGATTTTCGTTTAGCTTTGATCTGCTGTAAAAAGTTTTATCGATAAATGTTTTTCCTGTAATTTTTGTTGGATTTTTTTTTTTTTATCTTGCTGATTTCATTTTTATTTAATTTTTGTTTGTTTTTGTTTTGCTTTTGATATTTTGCAGCTTAAAGCTGCTAGCAATTAAAAAGTGCAATTAACATTATTTTTCTATTTTAATTGTTGTTTTTTCAGCTATAACATTTTCATTTTCAATTTTCATTTTTTTTTTTTTCTTTTCCCGTTTGTTATTGTTTTGTTTTGAGTGAAAGTCATTTATGCTTATTTACCATTTATTTCATTTCATTTCATTTGTTGTTGTTGTTGTTGTTGTTGGTGTAAACAATTAGATTTGTTTAGTTTCACTTTGATGCTAGCGCGATATGAAACAACAACAACAAAAACAATAAACACTTCAATTGTACAATAGTTGAGGCAAAACAAACCAACAAACAAAAACAAAAACAAATGCGAAAGAAAGCAAAAAACAAACAGACACAAAATATTTATTAATGAACATTTGAACATTAAACAGGAAGTTGCACCTGTTTAAATTTAATTAACTGAAATTATGCTAAACACTTTGCATATGCAATATTTACACATACACACACACACACACACACACACACACAATCAAACAAATCAAAAAACTAAAAACCACACACACACACACATGCACATTGTTGCTTGCTGCCTTTTTTTTATTTTTCAGTTTGGCTTAGCTTCATTTGGCTTTGCTTGGTTGGTCCTGCTCATTGTCAAAATAGAAAACAATTAATTAAAACCATTTAACAAAAATCACATGCACTAATGAAATTATAAAATTGTTTACCGTAATGGTTTTTGTCTGTTAACTGTTTTATTGGATATATTTTAAAATTTTCGTTTTGTTCTGCTTTCGTTTTACGTTAATTTATTGCAAGCGCAAAGTAAAGAAGCACAGCTGTGCTTAGCACTCACCACAGAGCAATGAAGTTTAGTGAATATGTTTAAAGCAGATCCGATGCAAGTTACGTTATGCTGCAGCATATCGCATATTCACATGCATGTGGCGGCTGCCTCGCAATTTCCACTTGGATTTCAGACAATGGCCTCTGCCGCCATTCAATGCAGCATATACATATCATCATATAATAGAAGCCGCCTTCAACATTAGTGCGGCTTGTGCAATCATAAGGTAGCATTTGATGAATTTAATTAAAAGCAAATCGGACTCCAACTTGATATTTCCTTGTTGGGTAGCTTAAATCATTATTCTGCGCATAACACAAACAGACACACATTTATACTTATGTGCACAAGTTTAGTTTTATTTTATTACATTCCCCAGTGCTGCCATTTGTTTTTTATTTTTTATTTTTTAATTAAATCAGATTTAATTAAAATTTAAATAAAAATGCATATCACACAAAAGTCAGCATATTAGCGAAACTTTTTAATGGCAACAGTTTTATTTAATTAGAAAGTTTTTGACTTCTTCACGCTGAGCTATGCAAAACGTAGTTCTTTCACCTGAAATGATCTTTGCATTGCAAATGTGACTTTTTTATGCTGAGCAATCTTAACTTTTTCACTCCACTGCCAAGAGGTAAGAAAAAGGAAAAGCAACTCATCAATTTTAGGACATAACTTAAAGTTTAAAAACTGTGCCTATAAACAATAATATAAAGCAAATCAGAAACACAAAAACACGAAAGAGAAAATAAGACAAAAAACCTAAACAATGGAAAAAATTCGGCCAATAACTTTTGCACATTATGCCGTTTAAACAAAGTCAAACAAATTGCTGTGTGTGTGTGTGTGTGTGTGTGTGCTATTTGTTGTTGTTGTTGTTGTTGTTGTTTTTAAATATTTTCAATGTTGTTTGCTGTTTGTTTTTGTCTTAGTTGCCTACTTTTGCATTGTTTACGCCTTTTTCAGAGCAGGGCAAACATGCGAGAGACGCCAAATGCCTTTTGATGTTTGATTTTAATGAGCGCTTTGCTGCCCTGCATGGGGCATGGGGCACGGGACATGGGGCAATGCGCATAACAATCATCATAAAATCAGTTGTAATATTTTCCAGACGCTTTTCTAATCATCCAACACGGAAAATATGAACACATCAAAATATGTTTACTAAACACGAAACTACATGACCAGGGCTGTTGCGTAGCAGTTGAAAACGAAAGTGAGCTGAACTAAGATTCTGACATATTTCTAAAAACATACACACACACACACACTCACACACACACAGGTAGATACGCATGAGCAGCTCGCTGGGTTGCTCCCATTTATGCAGCTGTCATTTAGATACTTTAATAAAATGCTGTATGTTTCTCCTTTTAACAATTTTTTGTGCACGACCCAGCCCTGTTTCCAACTTTGCACCATCAAAACAACACAAAAAAGAAAAAGCACCGAACTAATAACGGAAGCCACATTTTATTTACTTCCATTGGCGCGAAATTGCGTCTAATCAAAACGAGAAGCCTCGTGTCTGGCAGTCGGCTGTCGCTCAGTTGGACGCCCGATTGGCCTCTCAATCGATCATTCGTTCTAACTGCGCATTCTCGATCACTCAGAATCGATCATTCGCGATCTCTTTCACGATCGCGATCCGTTTCCTTGTCAATCAGTCAATTTGTTTTGGCTTGGGTAGGCTTCGCATGCCTTTCATTGACGTTGCACGTGTCATATGCTGATGAAAATATGATTTCTTTTTGTTTATCTGCTTCTTTTGTTTTTCTTTTGTTAATAAACATGTTCTTGCTGTCACAATCGTCTGCATTTGCACTTGCTCCTCCACTGATCCTCGTGCCGCTCATGCATTCAGCGTAATGCGGCGATGATAACCGCAATTGCTATGGATCGAGCAAATTTTTTGTTGGTTTTGCTGCTTAGCTGCTTGGCAAAATGTTACCTTTTTTTTGGTTCCCTTATTATTGTTGTAGTATCTTTTTTTCTCCCCTTCATCAACCATCCTGGTGACAAACGTGGGCTTGCTCATCTTGAGTGCACTCTGAAATGTTCGCGGTACGTGTCAAGTGATGTACGCATGACCCTGAACAACTCATAATAGAATACAGAAGAACTTAAGTGGCTGGCCATCAAGAGCATACTTACGCATTAATTGAGTTTTCATGTTTTCTTTATTATATTTTTGCTATTTCTGTTTGACGATCTTTTTTTAATAATTTTTTAATAAGCATTTTTCTATTGAATTTGCAGTTACAAACAATTTGCCAGCAGCTGACAACTTTACGCTGTGAGTTTTATTTATTTATTATTGTTTATTACAGTTTATTTTGTTTATTTATTTATTTATTTTTTTTTTTGTGTGTTTTTGTTCACAATTAACTACATTGATTTGATTTGGCTTATATTGTTGGTACTTACTCATTTCAATAATTTCATGACTTGCATCCATGGTCGCTTAATTTTTATTATATTTATTATGTTATGAAATATTATTATACAACGTTTGAAGTTTGTTTTTTTTTTTTTTTTTTTAATTTTTTATTTTATGTTTTTCAAATATGCACTAAAAATAATTTATGACAATTTTGTGCAAAATTTATTTATGTATAAATTCTTATTTATTTAACAATTATTTCTTAAAATCAACAACAAAATTGATTTATGAGTTGACATCATTTTAAATGCACTTTTCAAATTCCACTGCCAGTTGCGTTTGTACAAAAAAAAAAAAAAAAAAAGACAAAAAAAAAAAAGAAAACCGAAACATAAATAAAAAATTATCATACACAGCCACTTTAACTGTCGAAAACAACAGCGCAAGCAAAAAAAAAAAAAAAAAATCGCACACACATACATGTGTGTGTAGAATAAAAAAACAACAACAATAAAACAAGGCACAAATGCAAGCATTTGCCGGATGTTGGGATGTTGTTGCGAAAATTGTAACTGCAGGCTGCCAAAATGCGCACATGTATATAACAAAAACAAATAAAATTTGCATGTTCTTTACGAAAAGTAAGAAAATTAATTCTTTGGTAACGAAAATTAAAAATGTATTTAAAAAAGCAAAGAAATTTTTCAAAAACCAACAACAAATTTCCAACTCGCACGAGTCAAAGGTGACTTCTGCTGCGTTTCCACGGCTGATATTATTTTAAGTATTTGTCTTCTCTTTGAAATGCGAGCCGTGACATGCAGAAGTGTGTAACCCCCTTGGGGCGGTTTCATTTGTTCTCAGCTTTGATGCAAATGCACACAACTTTGTCGATGGCCTGATGAACTTCTGAGCAATTAAATCTTCTTGAGTTCTTTTATGTTAACTAATTAATTAATTAGTAATTATGCTGCTTAATTAATATTTGTAAGGTGTTTTTGTTTTTTTTTTTTCTGTTTTTGGTTTTTTGTTACATGGCAGCTTTGCAGCATTTATTGATTTATTTCTTTCCTCTTCTCTTTGCTTGGTTTTATTTTTATTTTATTTTATTTTTTTTTTTTTTGTTTTGTTTCTTGTTTTTTACGCTTTTTAATGAGTGTTGATATTTTTATGGCGCTGCCGCTTGATTTATTTAATTTTCATGAATGCATGTCAATTAACTTGAACGCATTAAATTATTAATTATTAACAATTTGTAAACATAAAATTATAATAAATTAATTTAATAAATGAAACTACATTTATATGCATATAGATGGTTTAATTTTTTAAATCGTTAAAATTTGCCGCACGAACTTGTATTTCAATAAATTTTCAACTTTTTCTCAATATTTATATTTATTTATATTTTTTTTTTTTCGATTTTGTTTTCTGTGTCTTATTTTGTTTTTTGATTCTAACGCCCCGTGCCGTCGTTTGCGAACGCGTCTGTTTTCATTGAACGCAATCCGATGAATGGTTGTTGTCTGTCTGCTGTTTTCTTTTTGTTTTCCGTTTAGTTTTTGATTTTCTTTTTTTTTCTTTCTGTTTTCCTTTTTTTTTTTTTTAATTTTAATTTCTTTTTTTTTTTTTTGCGTCGCTTGTCTTTTGGTAAATGAGCACATTAGTTTCAATAGACTTTACAGTTTGAACATTTTGCGCTCGCAAGGAGCACAACAAATTCGACAACGATCGACGTTTAAAAATACGCAAGCGTAAGAGCGCGTGAAAGCGTCGCGTCTAAGAGACACAAGAGCCAAAGAGCACGAGAGTGCAGAAGAGTGCGGATGCGAGTGTGATCATTCGGCCATGCATTATTGGCACACACACGCAATGATTGTTGCATGTATGGGTGGATGGTTGTTTGAGTCGTTGTGCTTTTTACGGAGGCACCTATGCACACCTAATATAATAATTATGCGCTTTTTATGCGCAGGTTAATGCACTCCAGGGCAGCAGCAGCCGCAGCAGCAAATGAGCAAATTGAAACATACGACAGCAGCAGGCACGGTCGGGCGTGGAACGTAAACGTAAACGTAAACGAAATCGAAACGAAACTGAAATGAAACGCTGCGCTACGTCATTACTTTATCGACTTCGGCATTTGCAGCTTTGCCGCTGACATGACCTATGCTTAGCGTTCAGCGTTCACTTGCGTGCATTGTCGCTAATATAACTATGCACGTATGTATGTATGTGTGTATGCAAGTAAGTGAATAGCTGCCGATTTTGGCAATTGTAGCATTTGGCAGGCGGCCAATGCAGTCTGTGGCATGCAACGGAAGTTCACATGCGGGACATACATATATGTGCACACACATAATATTGTTTGCACAGCTTCGTTGGTTAGATTTTTGTTTTTGTTTTATTTGTCGTACATCTGCTTAATCAACTATGCAAAATTTCTCTTCTGCACATAACAAATTCTTTAAACTTAAAGTTCTCCAAGTTCAAGTTTATACAATTTACAAAATATTTTCGCGCATATTTGCGCATTTTCACATTTTCGCGAGACTTGTCACTTGTTCGCCTGTCACGTTGTGCGTTGCGAAAATTCCTGCAGAAATTATGCAAGAGACTTGCAGCTCTCGGCGCAGATTTCTCGCTAATTACGTTGGAGTTGCCGGGCACGGCAGTTATGCTGAGTAGCCGCAGGTGCACACGATTAGCTGTGTTAGTAAAACGCGTTTAATGACAAAATATTTTCATAGTATTTCATATGCTTTGCTTTCTTTACACAGCTTTTTCTTCTTGTTGGAATTATGCCCAACAAATCGCAGCCGATTTCATTGTAATGCAAGATAAACTAAACTAAAATATCGCAATTTGAACATACAATACACATAATATTTTTAGCATTTATGGGTACTTTTTTATTATTCGTCGTATTTTCTCTTTTTTTTTTTCTATATTAAATCAAACACTTAAAGCCATAAGGTTCTTTTGCATATGCGAAAAAATGCGCGATATTCATTTTATTATTAGAACAAATATTTGAGATATTTTTATTTTAGCAACAATTGAAACGACAGCCTAGGTCAGCTGCTTAACATTTCAGGGACACTATCTGGAAAGCATCTTAAATCAGAAGAGCAAATTAACTTTTACGACAGCAGACTTTACTATAACAATACTTTTTCAATCAAATAAAGCGTAAGTGGAAAATCCAAAATACTTTTAGAATTTTTAGCAAATAAAAAATCTATATTGCAAAGCATGTGCTGTCTTAAAATTTTTTATGAATAATAATTATATTTAAACTATTGAGTCTCGATGAACAATATGTAGGGTATCGAAAAGAAAAATTTCAAAATAAGTTTATCAAATCGTGTAAGGACTGCGTTCCATTTTCTAATATTGCTACACTAAACATTGCTTTTTCATGATGATGCACTATGCATATTTATATAGAGGCTAGTAAGCCCTGGCAGACGTTGCCCTGCCATAGAACGCTTTCTACGTTTCAAATTATTCAAAATTATGTTTGGTCAAGGCAACACTGTCATCTCTGAGCGCAAGTAAAAGAGCGTAATCAATGCTCAATGCTTAAGAAAAGAGCATAAGCACTTTTTTTGTGAGTATAATTACAAAAATTTAGAGCAATTTCTGTTGTTGTTGTATTACGAAATGTATAAGCAGTAATTACAGCCGTACTAATTAAACTAATACGGCCGTATTTACCGATTTTATTAAATCCTATCTCTTAAATTGGAACCAACCCTACCCATTCACAAAATTTCATTGAAATCGGTTGAGCGGCTTCAGAGATTAGCATAAGGGAACAGCGTGGCACTACAATTTTATAGATTAAGATATAATATTACTCCAAAATCACGAATGTATATATGTTATTTGTATTTTATATATACATCTAACATATTTTCTGACCTCCCTTAGTCAATTTAGACTGTATTATTTTTTTATTTTTTTTTTCAATAATAAACAATGATATAGTGCATACAGCAGGCGCATAAGCTTAGTCCATATTTTGCGCTTTTGGCAAGCGACGACAGCTGAGCGAACCACGCAGGCACTACAAATAAAAGCGGAACAAACTAAATTGGAACCCGACAAAAGGCATTGTTAGCGTGCATAGATAGACGCTGCCTACTCCAAAGGCTCACGTTGCGCATTGTGGCACTAAAACCCACGAGAACAGCAACAACAACAGAAAGTACAACAAGAATCAGTGGCAAAGACACCTATAGTATTGTCTATATTGGCTTCGTTGCCAACTTAGAAAGATTCTGAATTTGGAACAAATATAAATTAAAATTGAAATAGTTCGGAAGATGCCAAAAACATAAAAACAAAAAAACAAAAAAAAACGAAAAAAAGAAACAGTATGATAAATTTATAAATAAATAATCGTACTCACCGAATAATGAAATTTATTTCATTACGTCTGTCATTTATTTATCAAATGGAAATGGACTTGGAATTTTTATTATGCGGCAATAAAAGCGAAACAGAAACGCCAATAAAATAATAACAATAACAATAAGGTAAACAGCAAAAACAATAACAACAACACACCGAGACACTGACACGAAAATAAAATTTAATTACAAAAATCAGCGGCAGAATTTTTGCACTTTCACTTATGCGTAAATGCATACATATATAGACGCCACACAAAACAATAAACCGAAAAAAATAAACAAACATACACATATAACAAATCGATTTTATTTTACTAGCTTCGATTTAGCACTTTTCATTTATTTTATGAGACGTCTTGAAAATCAAATATTAAAAACAAAACTAACGAAACCTTATAAGAAAACCGTCTCCGTAACGCGCAACGTGCGATTTTTCCGATGGATGAAAACCAAATGCAAATCCCCAAAAAATCAACTAAAGCACTCCAAGCCGAAAATACATAAAAACACCATCACAACAAAAACAAAAAAAAAATTCGTAGAAAAAAAATAACAAGATTATATATATTTTTTTTATTTTAACTTTTGGTATTTTTCTTAATGTGCTCTTTTCTTCAAATTTTTAAAAATGGAAAATGAAAAATTTTGTAAATAAATTAAAATCCAAGCAAATCATGAAAACAACCAACGCTAAATTCCAATCTTTCAACAAAAAACGCAATGGAACACAACCGACAATTGCCCAAAAAGCAGCAAAAATAAAAAAGAACATAAATAAAACAAACAACAACAGAAACAAAAGACATACTCGCACACACGAGGCGAAATAGAATTCTTACAACGAAAATGCAAATAAACGAAACGAAACGAAAAATTATGAATTTCGATAATTTCACTTAATGTCTGTCCAGCATACGACGAAACGACCGAAAGCATAGCACAACTCGCACACGAAGCAACGTCACGAAGCCAAAGTCGAAATCGAAACGTAACGAAATAATAGAAGCAGCTACAGCAGCGACCGCTGTGCACACCCGTTGCCACCTTCGCTAACATTAAAGAGTATCGTAAAAGATGACGGTGACGACAACGGCAACGACGATGATGACAACAACATAAGCAATGCTGCGGCGACGTTAGAACGCGTAATGCTGACGTTTGCACGTTGCAGACGATGAAAACGGACGCGGACGCGGACGCGTCGCGAACAATGACGCTGACGTCGACAACAACAAATGGAAGTGGCACAAGTAACGGTGTTGCACTTACTTTTACAGACTATTTCCAGTTTGCTGCTGCGGCCAATTAGGAAACATACGAAATTTCAATGGTCGCCATTTGCTTTCTAAAATTGGCTTCAGGCTGCCCTTTTCTTTTTTTATTTTTTTTTTTTTGCTTTTCATTGTTTTTACTAAATGGGCTATAAAATATGTTGTTGTTGTTATGGTAGTTGGGCAACGCGTAAGATGCTTTGCAGTTAGCGTACGATGTTGCTGATGTGTTCATGTGCACGTTTTTTGTTGTTGTTTTAATTTTCTTTTGTTTTGTTAACTTGCTACTTAGGTCGTCACGTTGCAGGAGAACCAAAAAACCAAAACAAAACAAAAGAAAAAAAAAACTAACTAAGCAAACATCGAAAAGAATTTTTTAGATTTTATATTGTTTGGAATTTCGAAAAGTGTTTCACAGTTAAGCAAACCGAAATGCTTAAACCAATGCAGCGTACTAAATCAAAATACAATAGCAACAACAATGGCAACATCGACAACAACAACAACCATATCGACAAGAAGAACGAAGAACGATGCCAGGCAACAACAAAAATAAAATCAAAATTTATTGTTTACAAAAACGACAAAGTAAATAAAACGTTTCGCCGCATTCGCCTTTTAGCCACACGATCGTGTGCAAGACAGAGTAGTGACGAGTGACAGAGAGCGAGGGAGAGTACGTTAGAGGTGGCAATGAGCGGCAACACGACTGAGAGGCCAAGTAAATACAAAGAGCGCACAATTCATTTTTCAACGGGAACAAAACTCGGTTAACATTGAGCGAAATTATTGAAAATGTTTTTTTTTTTTTTAAATGTGAAGTATTAAACTCACAGTTGCGCTGTTTAGACTGTTCATGTCAGAAAGTAAATTATTATCTCTCTCTCTCTCTCTCTCTCCCACTAACAAACTAAGCCCACGTGCTTAGAACACCTCCATATCATTAATCAGAATATTGTCTCTTATGCTTAATCTGGCCCTTGTCATTTAGTTTGTGTAACTGTGCTTCAGCTTCAATACACTGACGCAGGATAACGCAGGTGGCGGCTATCGGATGTACGGGCAACTTTGCTTGACAAGTCATGCTGCCATCATTTAAAATCTGCAAACGTGTTGGCACTGTTTTAGCCAAATCGGATATCCGAGAACTCAATTATGCCTATAAATGCCAATGTCAGCAGCAAAGAAGTCGTTTAGGTTTAATCGCTTGGCGAATTGTTTTTGTTTTCCATAAGTTGCACAATTTTTTCTATCAACGTGAATTGAAGATAAAACAAAGAAGATGGTAGGCAAGATAACTTAAAAAATAAAACATACAAAAACAAAAAGTCCAAATCAAAAAGAATTAATTTCCACAACAAACATAGCAATAAAATGCAAAAATAATATTGGAAGGACGTTAAATCATCAGGGTGTCAAAAAAAAAAAACAAAAAAAAAAAAACCAAGAGACTACAAAAATAACAACAAACAATTGCGAAAACGTATTTGGAATTTCCATCACAGTCGTGTACATATGTCAGTTGCATGCCCGACCAATCGGAAACTGAAAAGGATACATTTGTTAGCATGACGAAGGCAAAAATACTAAAACGCCAAAGGCAAAGGCAACGTAACGTAACGTTACGTAATGCCATGTAACGTAAGGCAAAGCAAGTTGAGGTTCTGCCTAAACAGGCGGCAATAAAAGTAACTCAAGTTCACGCATTGACTTGCCGCTTCTTTTGCTTTTATTGTTGTTGTCATGGGATTTTTTTTTTTTTTTTTTGTATAGTTGCAGAGTTTCTTTAGATTTAAAAGTCACTGAGCAGTCCAAGTGTACCATTAAACTATCGAAACCCCTTAAATAATTTCGTTTGCGTTTTAGAGACGCCAGCGTCCAGTGTAGAATTTACGCACCACACAACACCCCACCCCACCCCAAATAGGGCAGTGCAGAGTATCATGCGTTCCGCTAAGCTGTGCTGAGTCACAATGTTTTGCACAATATTGTGTGTTTAGTTAAATTAAAAATTTCCAAGAAAAAAATGTTTAAACTTTTTTTTCATAGCATTAGAATTCTTATTGACTCATTCAATTGTCCATGTAGTCATAGGCAACGATCTTGGCACTGTGGACTTGCTCCATTACTCAGTCCAATCATCAATTTCTGTCATGTCTTTAAGGCATATGCAGACGTCATAACTCCGAGGCTCTCCCTGCAAGGTAACAATGACATTCCATAAGCTAACAATGAGCTCAAGTTTGACTTTTCCAGGACCTGCCAGCTGAGCCGCACGTCGCCATTTGCACATGCAACGTTCGTTCAACAAAACCAAGCTGCCATCTGCAAGTGAATCCTGTCTGTCGATTAGTAGGTTTCTAATTGCCAGGATCTTATCTAAGAAAATATGAATGACGCATATTCATAGCAGCATATGCAATCGCTTAATCATCCTGCCGCTGCCAATAGCATCCTTTTGCAAATGCTCGTGCCAATGCTAAATGTTTCGCTCAACTGTATCAAACCGTAATTTAACTAAAACTTTTATTTACTTAAATGTTGTTTTCAATGTTATGTTAATAATTTTCTTTTAATTTTTTCTTCTTTAACCAAAAATTTGTTGGCATTTATGACAATTTCTAAATTTATTTTGTATGCGAGAAAGAAGGAACTAGATTAAACAGGATGCTGGCTTTGGCTGCAAATAAAACTGCAGACTTTGACAATGTTTCGACGATTTATCGTGCACTGAGTGCAATTTTTATTATTTATAT